>JAJOOS010004127.1:0-12662 GCA_029582725.1 Solanum chiquidenum | reverse complement strand
GGACATTCAAAATCCTTTCTATCCTTTGTGCGCTTCTTTTGTTTGCATCCTGAGCATTCAAGCACACAAAACTCTTGGAATTCATCTAATATGGCCATTTCTGCCTCAACATAGAACACTCCCATCTGTTGGGAAATTTCATATGCATAATATGTGTTAAATTAGTCATGAGTAAATATAATTTGTTTTTGTTATTTAGGCAAAGCTAGAGAATGAGAAAATTAGTAAGCATACTCTCAAATGAGCAGCTTTAAGTATGACTTACAGAAGGTGCTGATGAGATTTCTGCAACAGAGATAACTTGTTGGGCAGTAGGAGTGACTATCATGGGAGGGACAGATGAGATTGTTGAGGTTTTCTCTGACGCACGACTTAACAACATATTTTTGTTTTCTTTTGCCCTATTGTTACAGTAGATAATATGTTTAGTAGGTTTTTTACATGCAGAATAAAGCTAGAGAATAATGATGAAATGTAAGTACCAGTTGATGAGTTTTACTGCCTGTGGGTAATTAGGATTGACACGTACTGTGGAATTGAACCTAGTCTGGAGTGACAATCCTGTATAACACATAGCTTGTATAATGTTTTGTTATTATCTAAAATTATCTTGGTAAAATGTTCAGTGTATATGTACCTTGAAAAGTAGAGATTCCTATACTCCTTCCGAGGATTACAATCAGATCTGCCTCTGTTGCCATTTTAGAGGCAATTTCATGTCCTTCTATTTCTCCGAAATCTTTCCATAGAGTGAGGAGAAAGTGATTTTTCCTGAGAGCGTGAGAACATAAGGAGAGAAGAGTAAGTACCATGAGAACGCGCAAACCATAATTGATGATGCAATCAAACAAATAAAAAAAGTGGTAACTAATTCAAAATGTTTGCAGAAAATGGGAAAATAGAAGGTGAATTCTTATACTTACTGATTGTCACAAAGGGTAATTTCTCGACACCTATGATGACTGCGACCTGCGTATTTTTGAGGACCACAACGAAGAACGATTGCCAGTATATCTGCATACATAATACATAATGACCAGCTTTGCAGGACAAATGAGTCTTGTTAGGTAATATACAGAAAGCCAGAAATATTTTCTGCTTATAGTGCAAGGACTTTGTTTTGTTCTCTTAAAAGTTACTTGAAATGGGTATCGCTTACAGAAGAAAGAAGCCCAAGATTAAGTAAGATAGCAGCGATAAATAGGACTTAAATGTGAGTTACAATCTCTAATAAAACAAAAGAACAAATATAAAAAATGGAAGATAGAGCAAGTTAGCAGTCATAAACAGAAATTAACATAGCAGTCATATATGTTGCAAAACAGTTAGTTAAAAATAATACTGTATAATATATTGTAGCCTGATAATAGCTATTAGGATGGATATACCAATTTCAGCAGCAGAATCAACCATCAGATGAGGAATGCGGTCAAAGGTTGTGATATTCAGCTTCGTTGGCGGTGGAAGTGGTTTTTCAAGTTCATTAGATGGTTTGATATGTTCAATTACTGTTTCTTTGTCAAGAATCCAGTAAAATTTATGTATTGGCTTGCCGTATGAAGTTGGCGACACTTTGACTCTTGCGGCAGAGATGAGGTAGGTATAGATGAGTTTAAGTTTATCTGCATACTGCTCAATTTCATCAGCATACATAACTGCCTTAATCTGGCATTCCTGAAAGTAAGAGTTATACAAAGCTGAGATTAACTGTAACTGCCTACCAATGGTTAAATGTAGAAAAAATGTTCAGATGAGGTAAAAAGAAAAAGAGCAATATTCATAAGATAAAATATAATAATGAGCTGACCTCTTCATCTTCCAAAATCAAATTTTGGAATCTACATTTCTTGTCAGGGCTTTCTCGCGGGCGTCCCATTTCGACTATTTGAACTTTGCAAATCCAATCTCGTGTTGCTAATTCTATTCGATCGATGTTCAATCTTAGTACCATTTTTATAGGAAATATAGCTAACCAAACAGTACTATCTGCAGGATAACAGGAGTATTCAGTCAAAGTCCTGAATTTATGCTGTTTTTATTAAGAGGGTGATTGAATAAGGAAAATGCAACAACATAATTGCTCTGCACATACTAAAAGTCAGATATATTTTGGCAGAAAAAGAGAAAGCGTAAAAACATCTTAGTACAAAAAATGTGTAACATACTGTGTTTGAATCTGTGATATTTTTCCTATTTTGAGACAAAGTTAACTTTGATGCTACTATTTAAAATTTCTATTAAAAGAAATGAAAAAAGAAGACAAAAGAAAACAGCTATCCTATGAAAATTAATTGAGATGTATACAAACTTACAGCAAAGGAAGAAGCAACCCAATATTTTTTTTGGGTTATTATAAATAATGAGAGTACAGTTTGAGCAATAGAAAGAGCTAAGATAAAGACCAAGATAGAGAAATGTTAAAGCCTACATGGATAAATTAGTAATTGAGATATAAAGGAGATAGAATACTTAAGTATTGGAATTTGGAAAATCTCCCTGTAAGGTGGCAATAATTGAACTCTAAGATGTCATGATGAGAAAAGGGGAAGCAATAATTGAAAAAGCCATTTTAAGATATAAGCTAAGGGAAAGACAGTTGTATGTGTATGTGTAGATGCATATTACTGATGTTCTTAAAGGGGGAAAAATTACCTGAGAAAGGGAGCTAAAGTTTTTCTTCAATGGAAGCATATTGAATTTGTGATGTATGAGTAATATATATAAATATAATATATACCTTACCCTTATTTTATTTTTAGAAATTAGAAGGGACAATAAAATTACATGTGTCTTCTTACAAATTAATGGGGTTTTGGTTGCCAATGAAATTGTGTCAAAAAAGAGACAAAATCATTACATTTGGTAGTCCAAAAAGAGACAAAATCATTACATTTGACTACCAAATGTAATGATTTTGTGTCTTTTTTGGCACAATTTCATTGGCAAGTAAAACCTCATTAATTTTTAAGAAGACACATGTAGTTTATTGTCCTTTGTAAATAAGGGTAAAAAATATCTACCTATCTATGTATCTATATCTCTCTCTCTCTCTATGTGTGTGTGTGTGTATATATATATATATATATATATATATATATATATATAGAGAGAGAGAGAGAGAGAGAGAGAGTGAGAGAGAGAGAGAGAGAGAGAGTTGGAGAGAGAAAAAGTGGTCATCTGGGTATTACGAATAGCGGCAAGTTTGTTGGTATAGACATAGTTTGCAGGAAAAAAAGAACACGCGTTAAGCAAAAGGCTTATGAAAAGTAAAAGTTGATCCATAACCAATAAATAAGTAGATGCTTATAGTAGCAGTAAGAAAATCTTGGGTACAATATTGAATTGTAGTGTTCGTCCTATCCCTGCATTGGAACAAATTAAAGGATGATTAATTGACAAACCTTTTGTAAACGGTGTGAAGATTCAGAATCAATAATTGATAGCAGTATTTATATATTTATATATATATATATATATAGGGCTGAGAAATGTATTACAGATATAAAAAACCAAAAAAATAATAATCATACTGCTGTAAAATAATGACATTTTAAAATCACAGAGAGGCATAACAGTACGTACAATGTCGTAGAAGATGACTTTAAGCGTATAAAATAAGTGAAGTTAAATGTAGGAGAATTCTAAATTTGACGTATGAAGGAAAGAGGAAAGAGTCTATCTTACTTAAAAGTGAAAAAAGGGGAAGTTTCTATGTTAATTTCACTTCTTTGAACAGGCCACTAATGTGCAACGTGCTATTCGTGGTATCACTCAAATTCTAGTGCTATCACTCAAGTGCTAAAAATCATATACTCAGTTTTGTATTTTATTTTACCAAGTAAAAAAGTCAGTAATTGATGTAGCTAATTTACTGCACTTAACACATTGTAGCTTCTAAATCTAATAAAATAATATGAACACTTTCAAATAAATGAAAGATGATGGTACTCGGGGATGGAGTAAATGAATCATGTGAAGTCAGCAAATTGAAGTCAAAGTGAATGTGTCAATTACGTGGCCATTATATCAGATATTTGCCAATTCTAATAAAAAAGAAATTGTTAGAGAGTCAATTGGTAAATATTTATAGAAAATGACCTTTTATTTTATCTATCTTGCATTTCATGTGCTCCTTCATGTCGCTTCCCCTTTCCATTTTGTCGTCCCTCTCATCTCACTTGCTCTTTTGTTGTCCTCTCTTCCTAATAGCATTTTTATCCAGCTTGATCTGGAAAAGAGGTAAGTGACATATTAGTGTACTTAATTTTGGAACAAAATCACTTGGAGAACAGTAAAGTAGGTAATAAACATGAACAATAGTTGGACTCTAAAGTCTTAGTGATAGTTAAGTAGTAGAATGAGGAAGAGATTATACAAATCAACAGAGTTCAAACAACAACATATCTTATGAGATCTTATCACTACTTCGTGGAGGTAGAGATACTCTTTCGGTCTTTCCTAAAGATCAAATCAGTGGTCCCAATAGTTATTGTTGAGTAGTAAATCTGAACTGCAGCTTTAAGAAATGAAGACAAGATAAAATGAAAATGAAGTAACGGCATGCATGCAGGTTAACCAGCACTCATTCTAATACATTCTATATCTCGATAATTTTTGAATTTATATAGCTGATTTCTATATAAACAACCAAGATGCCTAGAACATACATAACATATTCAATGTGGCTTACTTCTATAAAAAATAATAAAATAAAATATTAAGGAAAGCTTCAAACTGTACCTAATTTGTTCATATGATCAGCAAAATCCAGAAAACTTGAAAAAATAAACAAATTTGTACTCTCTTGCAGAAATAAGTTCGTCTTTTGGAAACAACCTCTCTATCTCTATGAAGTAGGAGTAAGGATGTACGTACACTCTACCTCCTTAAACCTCACTTATGGGGAATACATTGGGTATGTTGATGTTATTGATGATGCTGTTGTTGAAATAAGCACAAAGGAATGGACTGACACTAAAACTTCCGTAAAGATGAAATTCTTACATTTATTCTGCAACTAAATATCCCGAAAATGAAGAATCATATTACTGACATTGACAAAAGTGGGGTAAAAAATAACTTGAGCTTTGTTATTCAAAACATCAACAACAACTTCTTTAATTCCAGAAAGTCTTTTAACTGCCTTTAAATGCCTAGCACTATTTTTTTTAAGCCCGTCCCATCCATCGAATATCCTACATCAGCTACCCCTAAATCCTCACCCATCCATCCCATTGAATTTTGCTGGACTACAACGCCACCCATCCCATCCCTTGACTATCGTATACAAAATGGAAAATCTCTTCTCCAAGGAGTTAGGAGACAGTAATCGACATAACTATGTCATCTTATATAGGGACAAAATGAATACAATCAGTTATCATGCCAAAATAGTCTAGCTGTGCAACTTTAAAGCAATTTGGATACACTAATATCTAAAACTTGGCTGAATTATTGATAAACGTACTATCTAATGCTGGAAATATGACATAGTACAGTGAAAATTGATCAATTTACTACCATCGCTGCAGTTTGATGCTTGAACAGAGAAACAGATGGAAATGGACCAGCCAATCTATGCCTAATGACACCATCTCCATCTTTTAGCTACTTTTGTACTTGGCTTCCGATTGACGCTCAGCTCAGGTAAAGCACAAGAACAATTAGGAGTAAATTGAGATTGTATATTACCAGTGGTCATATACTCGGGAGCAGCACAGCAGAAGGTACCCATTTTACTGTTGATTGGCTCAACTCTGCATTGTAATTCTGTCAATTCATGGTATGGACAGATCATAAGAGGCCAACAGAAATATTGTTAAAACTTGTAGAAGACTAAATTTTAAAGAAGTTTTACATACAACAGCAAGCAAAATGTTAGATGATTTGAAATTCTGATATATAATTTTAGCTTCTGGGCTGTTGAGATAAGTCAGTCCTTTAGCTGCCTCGAGAGTAACCTTCATTCGGAGACACCATGATAATGGTTGGAAATAAGCAGTCCTCTGTTGAAGATGTACCAAAGGTTAATTCAATGATATTAGAGTAATGATATTACTGGATGCCCTCAAATTAGATGTGGATTCAAGATTTGAAGTGTATGGATTTCTATAATGAACTAAGTTAAATAGTAAATTAAATTTCTTATACATGGTTTAGAAAAAGCAACTGGGTCCCCATGAATCTACCTATCATATTGTGGATCCGTTCTTGCGTCAAATGCAGTTATTGTTTCACACGAACTATACTTACTTCTGAATAGATGATTTTCCAAACTTCCCCTCGCCATGAATTCACACACCAAAATCCTATGTTCATCTTCTAAGCTGGCTCAGGCAAGCAGTTTTTGCCTGTGGTTTAACTGTACAGAGAAAACAGTTAATCAACTTATCAAGATCAATAATTATAGGAAAGCTTCAATGTGTTTAATAAAACAATCATCGAAAATTTTAAAGGGAAGAGTTTCTATACCAATCATTCTGAAAGCTTTCTTCAAGAATTTCACTTTGACTTTCAGGACGTAGTAAAAGTTGCACCAGTTTACATCAATTAAGTAATAAACTGAATAAGTTATAACATGACTATCTTATAACTTATTTCAAACTGAACACGTTCATCTTCATAACGTTTTTTAAAATTTAGTAGAAATAGAAATTTATAATAGTACCTGATAAGCAAATCAAATTCGTGACTATCTTCTTGGCTCATTTGTTCTGGATGAACTTTTAGTTTGATAATGAACTTACTTTGAGCAGGGTTATAAGCATCCAGATGATAAAATTCTTCAGTTAAACCATCAGGGGCAAATGGCATAGGATCAAATCTCTGAGCTGATTTTGTAATTCCCTGAAGGCGATAACTATTGATTGAAATCTGCAATTTTCCATAGAATATCAATGAACAATACAGAAACTGGAGAACTGAAAATTCTTTCAACATTTAAGCCGACCTTTGCAAATTCCATTAGAATATCAATGAAAAGAAGTGAAGAAGGAAATGAGACGATTTGAGGTCATTGAAAGCATAATTACCATTACTCTATGACCAATGAGATTTGAACTCTTGGGTGCTCTATGTTAATTTTATGCAAATACCTCTTAATTTCTACATGAATGTATATTACTATTGCAAGTAGTTGTTAATTTTGTTTAAGTAAAGTGACATTTTGGTTTAATTCTAAAGAACAGACATTATTTATAACAAATATTTTTTGTTAAAAACAAAGTCATTATGTAGTATCAAAATGCAATCAAACCAAAGGGAAATAAAGGATAGAGGTTCCAAAGAAATAAGAGTAACAAAGAAATAAGAGTTGTTCAATCTCTTCGGCATACTATCAAACACAATAGGTGCATGAGAAATGATTGCCTTGGTGAAAAATGATGATGGAGAAAGTCTGTCTATCTATCTAATATGCATACACATTCTCAAAACTTTTAACAATTGCAACTTGTACTCTCTACCAGAATTTTCTTCACTGTAACATGACATGAATAAGAATTAGAAAGAAATGAACAAAATTTTGCAGTAAGAATATTTCAAAAAGACAAAATCATGTAGTTCTTTTCTATATGACCTCTTCACACAAGTTCAATTTCATTCAGTGATTAACTTATTGAATGTTGCCTACTGGAAGGTCATTATAGTAGTTAAATAGTAGGTTTAGATTAGATTCGTGCGTACATTTGATTTCATCTGTAAAAGTTAAGCAAAACAATGAGACCTCATTTTATAATCCAAGTCTTTATTTACTTGTGTCCTCAAAATGACTACTCATCGATCAATGATTACTACTTCAATTCTGAAATAATTAGAGAGAAGTATATGTATTATCTATATTTACTATTCCCTGTAGCTCTCTCTTGAGTTTGACGTATATACATGAAAATTCATCAATACAGTGGGAGAAAGAAATTGAACCAAAAACTCCATCTCTCTCCATTAAGATTTATGTTCCTAAATATTGTTGCAATAGAATGAGAAGAAAGTATATTACTCATCTTCTTTCAGTATACTATGGTAAACAAATCAAGCAAGCAGTGAACTACTGTACATCCCAGGTACATGAAACATGTGAATATGTTTAATTGAAGGTATATTATGAATTATATGACTGAAATAACTTGGTTTCTGAGGTAATAATGAGTTACATGAGATGAAAGTTGTCTAAATTCTCAAGTTTTCAAGTAAATATATTGAATTGAGATCAGACAATGAAAATACGATAGAAATTGAATTGTACCTGGCTTCGACATTGTTGGTCTTCTCTCTGCCTGATAATGATTGAAGAGGAGGCATTAGGGTTTTATAATATGAGCTTAGGGTTTTGCTGAAGAGTAGCGTGTAGGTGGTGCATTATTTGAATGATTCAACAGTTGCCTTGGTTTGCTAATTCAGCTATTAATTTGTTATCCAATGGAATCAAATGTTTTCTTTAGCGATATGAATGTGCCCTACGATGTTCAAAGCCTAGCTCATGCTCATCCATCCTAGTTAGCAGCATGAGCAACACCAACTGACGCACAAGAAAACTTACTTTTATTTATAATAATCATCACTCTTTGTCAAAGTTGATGCAGACAGATGTAGCAGCTTATCCATACTCTGCATATTCAGAGGAAAGGGGGTGTCATATAGTGAAAATGCAAGGTTAGAGCGATATGTAAATCTGTGTAGAGAAATAAGGTGATGTATCTGTAGTATGCATGCAAAATTTCCGAAATGAAAAGATAAAACCACTCAAGCAAGACATGTATTAGTTGAATCTCAAATGAATGATAATATTGAAGGAAGTAAAATGTAGTGGGTCGAGAATTGTTGCAGTTGTATACTTGTTGGATTTCAAAAGACTTGGAGAACTTAGTGATCACATTAGCAGATGGATAATATAGCGAAAATGCAAGGTTAGAGCGATATGCAAATCTGTCTACAGAAGAATATTGTCTATTAGAAATGAAGTAAAATGTACGTTTTGGATAGTTGTCTGACAGAGGAAAATGTTGTGGAAACTGTGTGGAGAGAACAAAGGAAAAAATGTAATATGCGCACACGTATTTGCCTAAGGAGAAGTACAACATACATGTTGATGAGAGAAGAGGATGTAATTTAACTACCAATTAAATAGTTCCAGAGTTCAGTTACCAATAAAATATATAAGTGCATAAATGCAATAGAATAACTATTTATTTTTGTTCAAATATGGTAAAATTAGTAAAATTACTTGCAATTTGAAATAAAGACATTTATGAGAAGATAAACATAACATAATAAGGTCAATACGGTAATGTGAGAAGTTAAATAACAAACAAAGAGAGAAGATAAGCAAGAATATATCATTGAAAGTACAATCAACAAAGTTAAGAGCATTAGTTGGTATAACATTAGGACTACAGATTTTGTCTAGCTCATGTTCATTTATTTGCACTTGCATCATCTAAAATAAAGAGGGTTTGAAGCCTTAAGAGGTAGGTAAGCTTTATCATTTCCTTTAGGTAGAACTGTATAAACAGTTACCTTTGATAGAATGAGGGTGCTTACTTGTTACATTTGTTGGTTTAAAAAGTGTCATGAGAATGCTTTTTGAATGATTTCATCATAAACTACATTATATGTAGAATGATCATCCGTGTCCTCTATCGTAGCCGGACGTATTAATATTTTTACCTTGTCTGAATATTTTGCTCGAGATAAAGCAACATAAAGTTGTCCATGTGAAAAAACTGGTTCACGCAAATATATTCCAACAAAATCTAATGTTTGACCTTGAGCTTTGTTTATAGTCATAGCAAAACATAACTTTATCGGAAATTGTGTTCTTTTGAAAGGAACTGGTAGCTTCTCATCTTGTGATGCTAGTAATGGTATCTTTGGAATAAAAACATGTTTATTTTTAAAATCACCACTGGAAATAGTAGCACTAATAACATGTGACTTAAAATCTTGACATATCAATCGTGTACCATTGCATAAACCTTCAGTAGGATTTAGGTTTCTTAATAATATAACTGGACAATTTTTTTTCAAAGTTAATCTATAAGGTGGTAAGTTAGCAGGATGTAAGGTATGCAGAAAATCTTCAAATTGACACTGATCATTTGGTTCTATTGTTTCATCAATAGATGTAAACACTGTAGCATCACCGGGAAATCCCCGTATAAGCATGTCATTTATTTCATCAACGAAATCATTTTTTGTTGTCAAAATAATACGGGAAGTTATAAAAGATGGATTAGAATAGAATGTACGGAAATCAGGATAAGTTACATTAAACAAACGATTCAAAGATTCTATTTCATGTGTAAAGGGAATGATAAAATTATTGGGAATTTCAATTTTGTTGCAGTTGTTAGTTTTTTCTTGTCCATTTCCAATTCTCATTAAATATGCAGAAAATGTTGGATCTTTTTTTGCACGCATGTTTTCAGATAAGCACAATTTTTCGAGATGATTCCAAATATGAGAGTATAATAAACTTTGATTAATAAAGTCTTCTTTTTTTCCATTACGAACAACAAGAAGTGTTTGTCTAAAGTCTCCCCCAAAAACTACCACCTTTCCACCAAAAAGTGTATTTGTATTCATAAGATCTTTTAAAAGTTTATCAAGAGCTTCAATCGTGTTTTTTTTTGCCATTGAGACCTCATCCCAAACAATTAATTTTGAATCTCGAATTAGAGTGGCTAATGAACTTTGTTTACTAATATTGCAACTTAAATTCTCATCGATGTCAATAGGAAATTTGAAACGTGAATGAGTTGTTCGTCCTCCAGGAAGTATTGAAGCTGCTACACCAGAAGTTGCAGTTGCCAAAGCTATGCATCCTTTTGTTCTTACAGCAGCCAACAAAGCTCGATAAAGAAACGTTTTTCCCGTTCCACCAGGACCATCAATGAAAAAAGCTCCTGATTTATTGGAATAAACTCTTTCAAGAATTATGTGATATGCCCTTCTTTGTTGAACATTTAATTTGCGTTGTAGAAGTATATCTTCTTCAGACACTATTATATTTCTTTCGAAAAAAATTTCTTTGGCCTCATTAGTTGTTATAGAAGAGCTAACACTTCCAAATATATCTTTGAATTCATTTATGTTATGTCCCATTGAAAGTAGAACTTCATTGATATGATTTAAAAGCAATTGTTGAAGATCCTTTTTTGAAACATTTGAAATTGTTTTAAAATCTTCTGGCATAGAGTCTTCATATTGTTTCCAAAGATCTTTTGGGTTACCAGGATTACAATAAACTAATAATGTTGCAAATAGTCTTCTTAAACTATAAGGCATTTGATAGGTTACAGCTTCAGACATACACTCAATTAAGTTGTTATCAGAATGTAATAAGCCTTTTTTTTCTGCAGCCTCTCTAAATGTAGCGTAGCATGTTCCATCGATTGTACGAAGATCTTCGTATGATTTTGGTCCTCTGACGTTCATTAGAAGCAACCTAAGATAATATCTTTCTCCTTCGGTTGGATGACATGTGACAATACGTCCAATGGTAAGGCGTTGTTTTTGACGCGACCACATTTTGTATGATGATGACCATACAAAGTGTTGGGGAAACTCTTTATATAGTAAATTGAGATTTATAGCATCGTTATTGATTTTGTTCATAAGAAAGAATTCTGTTAACATCGTTTTCCTTATCATTGGATTGTTTATTATTTGATCCACAGTTTGGTTATTTTTGAAAGAAACAAATTGTTGTCCATCAAGATGCAATTGTAACTGGCAAACACTTGGAGTCATTTCACTTATTGCAAAAGCAAACAGCCGCCATGCAGCCTCTGGTGGAGAAACCCATCTAGCGGATTGGTATTCTTTGATTTCATCTATTTCTACATTAGTATCATTATTATGTACAGAAAATGCAATTTTGTCAGAACATATTTCAACATTAATATGACAACCAAATTTCTTAAGTAAAAACGGATTGTACGGAACAATCCAAGAATTATCAATGTTGTGTCCTCTAACTTTGATTGGTGTGACCATTTTTGGTCTTTTGTAAAGAGGATAGGAATTCTTTCCGTTGGTTGTTTGTTCAGTAAGTTCTTTTGGATATTTAAACTTACATATTCCTTTTTTTTGCATGCAAGAATTTGAAGGATTTAAATAGCCACAAGGACCATGGATCATGTGCTTGGTCACAAGTTTGTGTAGATGATGATCAATATGGGGATCAGGTAATTGAGCACATACAATTTTATCATATGCTTCTGGTGTTAGCAATTTATATCCATCCATAAGTATAATGAGAAAATGGGCATGTGGAAGACCCCGTTTTTGAAACTCAATTGTATACATAAAAGCTGCAACCTTTCCAAATATGTTCTTTTTTTAATATCTGTTTTAAGTTCTTCTACTTTTGCTCTGAATACTCTACTAACTAAATCAGGTCTGTTTTGAACTTCTTCCATTGGCTGTAATTGTTCTTGTATTTCAGGCCAAGAAGGATTACAAGTCATCGTCAAAAATATGTCTGGTTTTCCAAAATGTTGTACCAAAGCAATCGCATCCATATATCTTCGACGCATATCTCTTGGCCCTCCTATGAAACTACCAGGAAGGAATTTTTGTCTCCCAATATTGGAAGCATCTCTTTCTCCTTGCCTCAATAAATCAATAATTCCTTGAAAGGCTTCAACTCTAAATAGATCTTG
>JAJOOS010004126.1:0-30146 GCA_029582725.1 Solanum chiquidenum | reverse complement strand
TACTGAGATAACTGAATGGAATGACCAAATTTATAACATGCTGAGACTGAATACTAACTGTACTAAAATATAGTCAATGCAATAGATTTTGACTGAACTGTGGGAGCTACTAGTAACCAACAACAAAACCACATGAGCTAAATGTGAAGTCTGATGTATACGCCCCCATCGAGAGGACCCAATATACTCGGCCAAAGGTATAAAGGCATGTCAGCGTGATCACTAAATGATGCCCACGGAAGGGACTTACACCTATGTGGCTCGTAGTTCTGGACTATATGGGTACGTTGAACCCTAGTTCAACTCGGTATTATCCTACTCCAAATAGATTAAGTGATTATCACATTATGACTGAATTTATGTAATACTAGATAGCTCAAAAATGAACATGCAAAACTGAGAATGCAACAATTAATCTGATAATGATGCATTCATAAACTGAGGCATCAATAACTGACTACTGAAATATCTGACCTAGCATGTGTAATTCAAGAACTAAACATATACATAGCTAGGGTTCTAAAATATATGCAATAAACTGAGTAATAACGTGATAATCTGATTTGGAACATATACATAACAAATTCATGATAATCTGCTGAAGTTCTAGAAACCCTAGGTCTGTTCATAACAAGGGAATCAAGAAACTGACTGAATTCTAGGGACCTAATGGATGAAAGGTATCCACTAGTGAAATCCCACATACCTGATGACGAATTCAACGGAGAAATCTTTCGATTTCGAGGGTGGAACTGATGGAATCTTGTTGCGTTCTTGGAGCTAGGGCTGGTCGACTTTTTCTCCTATCTTGCTTCTAATTTTCTAAGTTTTGATTAATGATTTGACTTAGGTAAGTTCTAGTTATGTTACTAAGCTTAAACTGAATAAAACCTCATAATTTAAGGTCTAAACGACGAAGCTTAGGGTCCAATGAAATAGGAAAAGACAAAAAGACCCCTGACATAACTGTTGCTGGAGTGACCTATGGGTCGTAGGTCAACCTACGATCCGTAGACTAGGGTCGTAGGTCAAGTCTACCCGACAGGGCTTCACTAAAATGAGCATAACGTTTTACTCGGAGGTCAGATTTTAGCAAACTCGGTGGTGTTGGAAAGAGGATTCAATTATCTATCATACCTTAGGTCACGGGACACATAATTATTTTTGTGCTAAGAGTGATGACCATTTGAAGTTGACCCCATAAATAATTTTCCCCTAACTGGTTGCTGACCTTCACCAACGGTCAGACCTACGGACCTTGGATGGAATGATGGTCCATGCAGGTCAGCCGTTGTTCAGGTCTGAGGGTGGGTAAAAGAGTCCTCGATCCACGGACACAGACCACGGACCATGGTCTAGCCTACGCACCGTAGGTCTGTCCGTGGGTCGAGACTTAGTCGATTGTTTGAGCTGGGTTTGGGGAGGGGTTGTAGTGGTGAACGATGGACCACCAGCACGGGCCGTAGTCTTACCTACGGTCCGTGGGTGGCAACCGGGGGTTGCACCTGCAACTTCTCAAAATCTACATTTTTGGTCTATTTTGGATATGCGGTGTTACATTATCTCCCCCTTGGGACCATTCGTCCTCGAATGAAGACTAAATTAGCTGAGTATGGAGGGAAGAAGCTGCAATCCCGACCACCAAGTACTAGAAACTGATTTCTGACTGAGCTGAGTTCCAAGAACATGCAAATATGCTGAAAATGCAAGGCTGACTGAAGTAACAAAATACTAAGACTGAATTAGCGCATGAATGACTAAAAAACTGAAGAGGAACTATTACCTCAAGCTGGAATGGAATGGGAAGGAAAGAGGTGAGGATACTTGAACTTCATGGTTGTTTCTGCTTCCCAAGTAGATCCCTCTACGGACTGACTCATCCACAAAACCTTGACTGGAGCGACTTCTTTGTTTCTCAACATTCTAACCTGATGATCGAGAATCTCAACTGGTACATCCTCATACGACATACTATATTTCACAGTTACACTCTCTAATGGCACTACGGATGCTGGATCACCCACACACTTCTTCAATAGTGAAATGTGGAAGACTTGATACACTGCTGCCAAATATGCTGGCAACTCTAACTCATAAGCCACTTTACCAATCCTTTTCGAGATCCGATAAGGGCCTACATATCTGGGACTGAGCTTCCCTTTCTTGCCAAACCTCATCACCCCCTTTATAAGTGACACCTTCAGGAAAATCCAATCATCAACTTGGAACTCTAGTTCCCTTCTCCTTACATCTGCGTAAGACTTCTGGCGACTATCTCTAATGAGTTGCACTTTCTCCATAGCATAATGGACTGAATCTGGCCCTATCAAGGATGCTTCACCTACTTCAAACCTGCCCACAGGAGATCTACATCTACGCCCATACAATGCCTCATAAGGGTCCATCTGAATGCTAGAATGGTAGCTATTATTATAGACGAATTCAATAAGAGGAAGGTGATAATCCAAACTACCCTTGAAGTCGATCACACAAGCTCTCAACATGTCCTCTAAGGTCTGAATGGTACGCTCTGCCTGACCATCCATCTGTGGATGAAATGTTGTGCTGAGGTTAACCTGAGTACCAAGACCTTTCTGAAATGATTTCTAGAAATGAGAGGTAAACTGAGGATCTCTATCTGAGAAGATAGACAAAAGAACCCCATGCAACCTCACAATCTCATTAATGTAAAGCTTGGCATAATCCTCCGCCAAATCTGTAGTCTTGACCGCCAAAAAGCGAGAAAACTTAGTATCCCTATCAACAATCACCCAAATGGAGTCATGCTGTCTGCGAGTACGAGGTAAACCTGTGATGAAGTCCATGTTGATCACTTCGCACTTCAAAGTAGGAATGTCAATATCTTGAGTCATGCCTACTAGTTTCTGATGTTCTACCTTGACTTGATGGCAATTGGGGCACCTAGCCACAAAATCTGCTATATCTCTCTTCATACCATTCCACCAATAGACTTCCCGCCGATCACGATACATCTTAGTGGAACCTGGATGAATAGAATATCTAGAATTATTGGCTTCTTCAAGAATATGTTGTCTCAACTCGCCCACATTAGGAACACATAATTGACCCTAATAGCGGAGCACATCATCTCCCCCATTGGGAGAATACCTCAACTCTCTGTTGATGGACTGCACCCTTAAGTTCAAGTAATATCGGATCATTGTATTGCTTTTACTTTAACTTCCACTACCAAAGAAGATTCTACCCCATTTTGAACTGTTACACCACCATCTGATATGCTCATAAGACGAATTCCTAGGCGAGCAAGTATGTGAACATCCCTTGCTAGATCCTTTCTTTCTTCCTCTACATGTGCTACACTACCCATGGATAATATGCTAAGAGCATCTGCTACTACATTTGCCTTAACTGGATGGTAATGCACGCTCATATCATAATCTTTGAGGAATTCAAGCCACCTTCTCTAGCGAAGATTCAACTCTTTCTGGGTGAATACATACTGGAGGCTCTTATGGTCTGTGAACACATCTA
Organism: Solanum chiquidenum; assembly: GCA_029582725.1. NCBI lineage: Eukaryota > Viridiplantae > Streptophyta > Magnoliopsida > Solanales > Solanaceae > Solanum > Solanum chiquidenum. The sequence goes on along the minus strand of JAJOOS010004126.1, from coordinate 26,633 downwards.
CATGAACACCATACAAGTAGTGTCTCCAAATCTTGAGTGCAAACACCACTGCTGCAAGCTCGAGGTGTCGGATAATTATTCTCATGTACCTTAAGTTGTCTAGAAGCATAAGTTATAACCTTACCCCGCTGCATCAACACACAACCTAGGCCGACTCTGGATACATCACAATAGATCACATAACCATGATCTGAACCCTCTGGTAGAGTCAAGACAGGAGTTGTAGTCAACCTAGTTTTCAATTCTACGAAGCTTTTCTCACAATCATCTGACCATCAAAACTTGACCATTTTCTGAGTCAACCTAGTCATTGGTGAGGCTAGGGACAAAAATACTTCCATGAACCTCCTGTAATAATCTGCTAGACATAAGAAACTTTTGATATCTGTAGGAGAGGTAGGTCTGGGCAATTGTTTAACTGCTTCTATCTTCTGGGAATCTACTCGAATTCCTTCATTAGACACAATATGCCCAAGGAAAGCAACTGATTGTAACCAAAACTCGCACTTGTTAAATTTTGCAAATAACTGGTGATCTTTGAGAGTTTGCAGAACAACTCTCAAATGACTCGCATGTTCTTCTTCATTATAGAGTAAATGAGGATATCATCAATAAAAATGATAACGAACAAGTCCAAGTACTGCTTGAACACTCTGTTAATCAAATCCATGAAAGTTGCAGGAGCTTTGGCTAGTCCAAATGACATGAGTACAAATTCATAATGACCGTACCAAGTTCTGAAGGCTATCTTCGGAATGTCACTATAACTGACTTAAGGCTGATGATAACCCTATCTAAGGTCTATCTTTGAGTAATGACTAGCACCCTGAAGGTGGTCAAACAAGTCATTAATCCTAGATATGGGATATTTATTCTTGATTGTGACCTTTTTCAACTGCCTATAGTCAATGCACATTCTAAGAGAACCATCTTTCTTCTTTACGAACAACACTGGTGCACCCCATGGTGAAATACTAGGTCTGATGAAGCGCTTTATCTAGAAGGTCTTTCAACTGCTCTTTTAATTCCTTAAGCTCTGATAGATCCATCATGTAAGGAGGAATAGAAATAGGTTGGGTATCTAGAAGGAGATCTATTCCAAAGTCAATTTCCCTATCGGGAGGGACTCCGGGAAGTTCTTCTGGAAACAATTCTGGAAACTCATAACCACTGGAACTGACTCAAGAGTTGGGGTTTCAGAGCTTAAATCCTTAACCTGAACTAGATGATAGTGATAACCCTTAGAGATCATTTTTCTGGCCTTAAGGTAAGAAATGAATCGACCCATAGGCACTAAGCTACTACCCTTCCATTCTAAGATTGGTTCATCTGGATACTGAAAACAAACAATCCTAGTTCTACAATCGACTGAGGCATAACAGGAATGTAACAAATCCATGCCTAGAATGACATCGAAGTCTACCATTTCTAACTCTACAAGATCTGCTGAGGTGACTTTCTGAGAGACTATCACAGGATAATTTTTGTATACCCGTCTATCTATAATTGGGTCACCGACTAGAGTAGAGACTGAGAAGGTTTCTGAGAGAGTTTCTAGACTGACACATAAGATTATTGCTATATAGGGAGTCACAAAAGATAAAGTAGCCACTAAATCTTTCCACTGAGTGTACCATATGTGAGCCACATCCTTAAGCTGGTAGGATGCCAACTCAACCCTACATTACCTGTCACTTGCAGCACTCCAAATATTTTCTTAACCTCATAATGAAGTTTTGTGGGTCCTCACCAACTTGTGACCCTAAAAAGTCAGGCGGATTCATCCTAACAAAATCTCAAACTCTAGCTGCCACTGATCCATCATATCTATTAGTAGGAACTGGAACCTGTTGATTGTTCTGGTTGGTCACACTCTGAGCCAACAGTTGGATAGCATTCCAAAATTCAGCATTCGAAACTTCCTGATCTGGGACTGGAGGAGCGGCATTTTCATTCTTGACATTCGCATTCCTTGCGTAAGCTCTACCAGGAGGCATGATCTTAAGATTATCACGATGGATTAGAAAGGAGATCATACCAACGCACGATAAGAATATCAAGAAAGTGAAGTTATCCTAAAACAGTTCATAGCCTCCCTCTCATTAGATGTGGTGCACTTCACACCCATGAAAAAGACTCTACTTAGTGTGGCTTTTCAGACATCCTAGGACTCTTAAACCTAGTGCCCTCATACCAAGTTTGTCAGGGCCCGAGGCTACCCCGGAGACGCGGATACGGGACCTAGGATCACAAGTAACCCCAAGCTAACCCTACTGGCATAATCTGAGCTATACTGACTATCAAAACTAATGTGGAAGCTAAATCATAAGATATAAACTAAAAATGATGGGGAATACCCATATACTATAACTGAGATAAAATCTGAGAGTTTAATACAAGAAGAATATCAAACCCAAATACTAAGTTGAATCTAACTATGTCTGAAAATAGCCTCTAATTGACTAGAAAGGATGGGACAGGCCCCAACAAAGTCTAGTAAACCTGAAACTAAAAGACTGAAAAATGAAAGATAACATGACTATGTCCTCGAATAATGAGGATTCACCAATGATGTTGCTGAACTAGAGATCGGGAATCGATCTAAGCGTGATCTGGATGCTGAGAACCTGAACCTACAAGATGAGAAGATGTAGCATGGCGTATGCGTCAGTACTTGAAAGGTACTGAGCATGCAAGATAGAGTAAAAATGAAATAAGCATATAACTGAACAAGAAATAAAGCAAGAGCATAATCTGAACACGATATAGATATTGAATACTGAGATAACTGAATGGAATGACCAAATTTATAACATGCTGAGACTGAATACTAACTGTACTAAAATATAGTCAATGCAATAGATTTTGACTGAACTGTGGGAGCTACTAGTAACCAACAACAAAACCACATGAGCTAAATGTGGAGTCTGATGTATACTCCCCCATCGAGAGGACCCAATATACTCGGCCAAAGGTATAAAGGCATGTCGGCGTGATCACTATATGATGCCCACGGAAGGGACTTACACCTATGTGGCTTGTAGTTCTGGACTATATGGGTACGTTGAACCCTAGTCCAACTCGGTATTATCCTACTCCAAATAGATTAAGTGATTATCACATTATGACTGAATATATGTAATACTAGATAGCTCAAAAATGAACATGCAAAACTGAGAATGCAACAATTAATCTGATAATGATGCATTCATAAACTGAGGCATCAATAACTGACTACTGAAATATCTGACCTAGCATGTGTTATTCAAGAAATAAAGATATACATAGCTAGGGTTCTGAAATATATGCAATAAACTGAGTAATAACGTGATAATCTGATTTGGAACATATACGTAACAAATTCATCATAATCTACTGAAATTCTAGAAACCCTAGGTCTGTTCATAACAAGGAAATCAAGAAACTGACTAAATTCTAGGGACCTAATGGATGAAAGGTATCCAATAGTGAAATCCCACATACTTGGTGACCGGAGAAATCTTTCAATTCTGGGGCTGGAACTGATGGAATCTTGTTGCATTCTTGGAGCTAGGGCTGGTCGACTTTTTCTCCTATCTTGCTTCTAATTTTCTAAGTTTTGATTAATGATTTGACTTAGGTAAGTTCTAGTTATGTTTCTAGGCTTAAACTGACTAAAACCTCATAATTTAGGGTCTAAACGACGAAGCTTAAGGTCCAATGAAATAAGAAAAGACCAAAAGACCCCTGACATAACTGTTATTGGAGTGATAGGCGGATGGAACTACGGGCCGTAGATTGGGGTCGTAGGTCAAGTTTGCCCGATAGGGCTTCACTAAAACGAGCATAACTTTTTACTCGGAGGTCGGATTTTAGCAAACTCAGCGGCGTTGGAAATAGGATTCAATTATCTATCATACCATAGGTCATAGGACACATATTTATTTTTGTGCTAAGAGTGATGACCATTTGATGTTGACCGAATCAGTGATTTCCCCCTAACTGGTTGTTGACCTTCACCAACGGTCAGACCTACGGACCGTGGATCGAATGATGGTTTGTGTAGGTAGGCCTTCGTTCTCTTCAGAGGTTGGGTAAAGGAGGCCTCGATCCACGGACACAGACTGTGGTCTGGCCTATGGACTGTAGGTCTGTCCGTGGGTCGAGACTTAGTCGATTTTATGAGCTGGGTTTGGGGAGGGGTTGCAATGGTGAACCATGGACCAGCAGCACAAGTTGTGGTCTAACCTACGGTACTTGGGTGGCACCTACAACTTCTCAAAATCTACTTTTTTGGTCTGTTTCGGATATAGGGTGTTACACTGCCCATGGTAGCTCACAGTGGCTAACAAAGTTGCCCTCACCTCCCACAAAAACCATGATGGCTCTTGGTGGGGACCAGAGGTTATGGTGACGTTTGCGGAAGGTTAGGAAGTGTGTACATTTAGGCAGCCTCCTCCCACCAGCCACTTCATGGCTCGTGAATCCCTTGACGGCTCGTGGAGGTGGTTGTGTGGGAGATTTAAGTTTTTAAAGGCTAAGTGGTGGTAAGCCAAGCCACTTGTCAAGGATTATGGCTACCACCACGACTCCTGGAATCCTCAACGGCTCGTGAAGCCAAGCGTAAAGGTGGGTTTGGCAATTTTTGTTTAGGCTCAACTTCAAAGGACCATATCTTTTAGCACAACACAAATTAGGTGGCCCATGACCTATCAAATTAAGGGTCTCTAAGTCCTCTTTCCAACGCCACCGAGTTTTCCCAATTCCCATCTCGAAGTAAAGTAATTACGGAAATAGTAAAGCACTGTCTAACAGAATTTCTTCACGATCCATTTGATAGGTTGTGGTGGTCATGACGACCCGTGATGGGCTTCCAGTGAGCCAATTCGACAATTTTTAAGTCAGGGGTTATTGGGTCTTTTCCCAATTGTTTTAACTCAATACTATGACATTTTCCCTAAGCCTAGGACCCCTATGTAACTGATTTTAACCCCAAAACTTACCAATTCAAGTCATTATTCTCAAAACCCAAAAAAAATCAAAAGTTCTTCCTCTCCCAAATATTTCCCTCTCTAAAAACTTGAAGAAGAAGAAAATATTCAAGCTAGGGTTCAAGTTCAAGCTCCATTCTTCAATCTCTTCGGTCTTTGATAGTAAGGTATGATAGTTTTCATCCATATATTTCTTCTATTCATGGAGTTCCCAAATTCTCCTATTTTCAAAGTTATAATTCCTCCATTGAGTTAGTGTTTTTTCCAATTACATGGGCTCTCTTCAATGTTGAATTAAATGATTGAATTATGATCTCTTATGCATGAATAAATTAAATACTATGATTTTATGATGATTTCCCCATGAACTCACGTAAATCCCATATTATCCAATTATGATGATATGATGTTGGACTTAGTTTATGAAAGAGGGGTTTTATGAAATAAAGCATGAAGTGATAGAATCACATGAAATTATGATGAAATCCATATCTAATCCTTGATTTCTAGATGTGGCGATTGAAAGTAGGTTTTGAAATATGAATTTATGAAAATATGCATGTCTTCTCTTTATGAAATTGAAGTAAATGAATTTGGAGATGCATTGACTTTGAAACTATGATGAAGCTTATGAATTATTGAAAAGAATGCTTGTTCATGAAAGTATTTTTATGACTCAAGAAAGCTTATAGATGAGAGTGTCTATATGTTCTATAAAGCTTGGCCACATGACATGAATGACATCTAGATTTACCTTCAATTCTTTTCAGGTTATTTTCCTAAATTAGATCTTCATAAGTATGGTATACGGAATGCCATCAATGATCATTGGCCTGATTTAAAAACTATTTCCATTATTAGTAGGGCATCTCTAGCATGAACTGAATGAATGTGGGCCTTAAAAGCTATTATGAAAAGATCACAGACGGTGAAAGGATTTCTCACGCATGGTCTAAGGAGCTATCTTAATATGACTTTAGCTTGGATTGGTTACTTAGTTTTTCCCTTTCCATGGATCATGAGATAAGTTAAGATTAATAACTACTCTGTGGGATTTATCTTAGCACCGAGAGGATATTGAGATGGAAGTCCTCATGTCAGTAGAGTCTAGGGTTTCTAGTAGAAATCTATTTATCCCTTACCTATGTGCCCCCATAGGATGATTCTCTTAGATAGACATTAGCTAGTGGATACACTTAATCTACAAACTCATGGTCCTTATCTTGGCAAGTAGGATAACCTTTTTCGGTGTGGGAGACACCGGGGAATCATGTTATAGCTCACATGGTCTCTATGTCAGTTAAGGCTAATTCCCACAATAATAATGAACCAAGGTTACTTCAAGGAACAATCGTAAGTATGTCAAAAATTATGTTCACTTGCATTGATAATGGTTTTATGACATATGGTTTCTAAACTCTCAAGATGCATATTTTTAGCTTGGTCAATTGCATTTCATTAAATGTCTATTTTTAGCATGTTTTAAACGTTTTTGTGCATGGCTATCATACTTAGTTATTTTTCTACTAACACATACTATTGCCTATATTTCCCCCCAAATGTAGGGTCCGATATTCAAGGTTCTCAGTTTTGTGGCTCGAGGTTGATTTTTGAGTATTGATGAGTCCTTATGCTTTGAGGACAGATTCTCATTGATTTAGATTTCTTTCTTATTTTTAATTTTCGACATGATGTATGGGCTAGGCCCAATTTCATTCTATTGTATTAGATGGCTATTAAGACAAAGTGTTTAGACTTCCGCTCTATAATTTTAAAAACTATATGCCTTAAAATGTTGTCTTTACTTCTTATGTTTTATTTCGTAGGTTATGAATGCTAAGTGGATTGTATGGGGCCTCTTGGGGTCCTATACACCATGTGACTTCTAGGGTATACCCCAGGGTCGTGACAAACTTGGTAATCAGAGTACAAGGTTTAGAATGGTCTTAGGAAATAGGGAAGTTGTGGCTCTCTGTTGTGCCGTGAAATCTTTGCATAATTGATGCTCAAAACTAAGGTTTAACACTAGAATCAAGTATATTTTAGTATGATTTGATGTGTTTGTTGAATGTCTAGGTAGGTTCACACGTGCGTGGAAAAGTTGAAAAAAGAAGCTTAAAATGAATGTACTGAAGGAAACACCACGGAGCCTAGTACGGGTCGTGGTCATCTTAACGGGGCCGTCATAATACCTGTGGTGATGAAGGAGTGAACCTGGATATCGTGATGTTGATTACCAAATTCGAAGTGAAGACCACGAAGCCCTAGACGGGTCGTGGTCCTCTTGACGAGCCTTTCATAATGCTCGTGGTGATAAAGCAGTGGGCATGGAAATTTTGAGGTTGCGAACCAAAGTTCAAGTAAAGACCACGACATCCTTAATGGGCCATGGTCCCTGTCACGGATCGTGAAGTCACCCATGAAGTATATCTAGTAAATGTGCTTTGAGGATCTATGTTTTGCTTGTGCTAAGTAAAGACCACTAACTCCCAGACGGGCCGTGGTCCTCACAACGGGTCGTGATGTAGGCCATGAACGATTTCCAATGAACAGACCTTGAAGACTCACATTTCAGTTGGCTAAGTATAGACCACGGCAGGCTTCAAGGACCGTGAAGCTCATGACAGACCGTCAGGCCGTCCGTAAAGCTCCCCGACATTTTAGTCCTACTTCGAGTAGGACTCTTTTTAGACAAACTATTTGAATTAATTCGGTTTAATTTTTGAATTACCTGGTCATATCTGGGAACGAGCGACTACTTTCCTATTATTCACTACTTTTGGTTTTATCGACCAATATTTGATCGAGACTCGAAGTTTGATTTTATTTCTGAATATCAAGTGTTCTTTGAATTTGCAATTCTTCGTAAGTGATTTCTCTTAATATTTTCAATACTATTTTTTTTGTTTATTCAAGTGAAAGCATGAGTGGCTAACAGCACAACTAGGGTTGTGGGAACTATGATGGAAATCTACGTGTAGGTTCATAAAATGAGTTGAATGTGATTGTTATTCGCAAAACATAATTAGACTTTTGTTATTCATTCGTTCTGATGAGTGCACGCATTAGAAATCTATCAATTGTTCGACAGAAAATTGATAGTTAGGAAAAAGTCAAATTAATCAGTTGGTTTGGAGTGAAAGTTTGAGTTTGAGAGAACAGAACTTTGACACCAAAATATGCGAGGGTAAAATGTGATAACACTCTGAGACTGAGAGGATCTGAGTGGAAATTATCTAACAAGACTAAGAGGTGTTAGATATATTTAGCTCGCTTGTAATTTGCAAAGAATCAATCACCTGATACCTGTTCACGAACCAACACTAGATGCAATGTCATGAGGAACACAACCCTGGTTTCATTCATTTATCATCAAACTATCGAAGTTAAAACTCTGTTACTTGTTAAAATATGGTTATTATAATAACATTGGTTACTTAAATATTACAACCAACCCAATTTACATTTCGTAAGCACTTTCTCTAGGAAATAATAACAACAGTTGGATAAACGCAACAGTGAAACTATTTATGTAAAGAAATTCTTTGTGGGGTCGACCTAAACTCATGTTCAATTCTATAAATTGAATTCGACCATTTATACTTCTTAATTGAGGTGTAATTTGGATGTATCACTCCTGTTAACTCAAATGTGGGTACGGACATGACTAAAATAAGGGACTTTATTAGAATGAACCCTATGGAATTTCATATGTCTAAAGTTGAGGAAGATCCTCAAGAGTTCATTGATGAGATGTATAAGTTATTGATGATAATGGGAGTAAAGCCAGTAGAAAAGGTGAAATTGGCCGCTTATCAACTTAAGGGTGTTGCTCAAGTGTGGTTCAACCAATGGAAAGAAGAGAGGGTTGTAGATGAGGGTTGTAGATGAGGGTCATATTGATTGGGAGAAATTTAAGGTTGCTTTTATTTATAGGTTCTTTCCCATTGAGATGAGAGAGGTAAAGGTACTTGACTTCATTAACCTTTGCCAAGGGGATATGAATGTTAAGGAGTATGCTTTGAAATTTACGCAATTGTTTAAATATGCTCCAACTATGGTTGCCGATCCAAGGGCAAGGATGAGTAAGTTTGTGTTGGGTGCTTCTGACTTAGTGGTCAAAGAATGCCTAACCGAAATGCTTGTTAAAGAGATGGATGTTTCCCGGTTTATGATACATGCACAACAAATAGAAGAAGAAAAGTTTAAGGAGAAAACTAGGGAACCAAAGAGGTAAAGAAGGGATGATGGTGAGTCTTCACATCCATTATTCGATGGAGGTAATCACTCTAAAGGTAAGGGTTTTACTGAGCAAGTGTGGCCCGAGTGTCAGAGGTGTGGGAAAAGACATGAGGGTAAATAGCTAGCCAGTTCTAATGCTTTCTTTGGGTGTGGAAAGAGTGGTCACAAGAAAAGAGATTGCCCAATTCTTACTTCTAAGAGAAGGGATGGTAGGCAAGATTAAACTCGTCAAGATCATGAGGGTTCCTCGGATGTGGGAATTGGTAAGTTAAGGTCTTTTAGCTTGTGGTTATGTATTACTTCATATTGAGTGTTTCGTTGGATATGGTAAGACTCCATGTATGGTGATTTTGTTTGGAGTAGTCCTTAACATCCTTGTGGAAACTTCTTAGGTGTTTATTTGTATCGATGGTTTAGTGGTTGTTAAGACGTTGGTGTTATGGTTAGATTAAGGGAGATGAATTTTAAAAGACTAGCGGGGTTTGCTCCCAAGGGGGAGATAATGTGCTTCATGGTTGGTATGTGAGTAGAGCTATGTTGGTTTTGGAAGAGTCCCTTGCCATGGTTTGGTGGGTAAAAATTTAGAGGTGATGTGACTCCTTAGTATCCCTATCTCTTTTCTTTACCTTCGAGTCTAGCTTGAGGTCCTAGCTCTTCATGGTTCACTGTTTAGGATTCTTTTGTCTTAGTCGTCCTCATGTTTTCCTCATGCATACATGCTCATAGAAAATTTGATTTTAAAAAAAAATATGATTTAGTTTAATTGATTGCTTCATGATTATGTGCTATTGAGTATTAATTGCATAAAGGCTCCATGAGAGGATGTTGAGCATGCTTTTAGTTTGGAGAAGGTAGTTCCTCCTTGAATATGAGAAATCTGAAATTTCATGCATGTTGGTTTGCTAGGTCTAGTTCTTACCTTCCTTATGATGCATTGAGTATGTTTAGCTTGGAGTCAATGTTTCCTCCTTGGATATGTTCATTATGAGATTGCATTCATGTTGGCTGGTAGTTCTAGTTCCTATCATCCTTACAATGTTTAGAATATGTCTTAGCTTGGAGTCGAGGTTCCTCCATGGTTATGTGAATGTTGATGAAGTTGCATTGATGATTGGGCTGTTAGTTTCTCTCCTACTCTTTCCGTGCTAGCTTAAATTTCATTCGAGGACGAATGTTTCCAAGAGGGAGATAATGTAACACCTTGGAATCTAGTAGTCTAAGTGGGGGGTAAGTGTCAAGCCACTAGCCAAATAATTGAGCTTGGGTAACCTTCACGAGGACCCATATGGCCCGTGAAGGGCACCACGAGTCATGGTGCTGCCCATGGTAGATCACAGTGGCTAACCTTGTTGCCCTCACCTCCCACGACCACCATGATGGCTCGTTGTGGGGACCACGGGTCGTGGTGACATTCGTGGAGGGCTAGGCAGTGTGTACATTTAGGAAGCCTCCTCCCACCAGCCACTTCACGGCCCGTGAAGGCCTTCACGGCTCGTGGAGGTTGTCGTGTGGGGGAGTTGAGTTTTTAGAGGTTAAGTGGTGGCAAGTCAAGCAACTGGTCAAGGACCATGGCTGCCACCACGGCTCGTGGAAGCCTCAATGGCTCGTGAAACCAAGCGTGAAGGTGAGTTTGGCAGTTTTAGTTTAGGGTCAACTTCAAACAATCAGATCTTTTAGCACAAAACGAATTAGGTGGTCCATAACCTATCAAATTAAAGTTCTCTGAGTCCACTTTTCAATGCCACCAAGTTTTCCCAATTCTCATATCGGAGTAAAAATTTATGCCCAAAATAGTGAAGCACTGTCTGGAAGAATTTCTTCACGACCCATTTGACGGGGCGTGGTGGTCATGACAACCCATGATGGACTTCAAGTGAGCCAATTCGGCAGATTTTAAGTTACGTGCTATTGAGTCTTTTCCCAATTGTTTTAACTCAATACTATGAGGTTTTTCTTATGCCTAACCCCTATATAAGTGATTTTAACACCAAAACTTATCAATTCAAGTCATCATTCTCAAAACCCAATAGAAATCCAGAAGTTCTTCCTCTCCCAAATATTTCTCTCTCTAGAAACTTGAAAGAGAAGAAGAAGATTCAAGCTAGGGTTCAAGGTCCAGCTTCCATTCTTCAATCTCTTTGGGCTTTGATATAAGGTATGATAGTTTTCATCCATGAATTTCTTCCATTCATGGAGTTCCCAAATTCTCATATTTTCAAAGTTAGAATTCCCTAATTGAGTTAGGGTTTTCTTCAATTACCATGGGTTCTCTTCAATGTTGATTTAAATGATTGAAATATGATCTCTTATGCATGAATTGAGAAAATACTATGAATTTATGATAATTTCCCCATGAACCCATGTAAATCCCATATTTTCCAATTATGATGATATGATATGGGTCTTTGTTTAGGAAATAGGAGTTTTATGAAATAAAGCATGAAGTGATAGAATCACATGAAATTATGATGAAATCCATAACTAATCCTTGATTTCTAGATGTGGTGATTGAAAGTAGGTTATGAAGTATGAAAGATGAATTTATGAAAATATGCACGTCTTCTCTTTGTAAAATTGAAGTAAATGAATTTGGAGGTGCACTGACTTAGAAACTATGATGAAGATTAGGAATTATTGAAAAGAATGCATGTTCATGAAAGTATGTTTATGACTCATGAAAGCTTTATAGATGAGAGTGTCTATATGTTCTATGAAGCTTTGCCACATGACATGAATGACATCTAGATTTACTTTCAATGCTTTTCAGGCTATTTTCCTAAATTAGATCTTGATTAGTATGGTATCCGGAATTGCATCAATGATCATAGGCCACGATTTAAAAACTATTTCCATTATTAGTAGGGTATCTCCAGCATGAAGTGAATGAATGTGGGCCTTAAAAGCTATTATGAAAAGATCACAGACGGTGAAAGGTTTTCTCACGCATGGTCTAAGGAGCTATCCTAATATGACTTTATCTTTGATTGGTTACTTAGTTGTTCCCTTTCCATTGATCATGAGAAAATTTAAGATTAATAACTACTCTGTGGGCTTTATGCTTAGTACCGAGAGGATATTGAGATAGAAGCACTCATGTCAGTAGAGTCTAGGGTTTCTAGTAGCAATCTCTTTATCCCTTACCTCTGTGCTCCCATAGGATGATTGTCTTAGATATACATTAGCTAGTGGATCCACTTAAGCTAGAAACTCATTTTCCTTACCTTGGCAAGTAGGACAACCGTTTTTTGTGTGGGAGACACCGAGGAATCATGTGGTCTCTATGTCGGTTAAGGCTAGTTTCCACAATAACAATGAACCAAGGTGACTTCAAGGAAGTATCATAAGTATGATTTAAAATGATGTTCACTTGCATTGATCATGGTTTTATGACTTATGGTTTCTAACCTCTCAAGATGCATGTTTTTAGCTTGGTCAATTGCATGTCATGAAATGTCCATTTTATGCATGTTTTAAATATTTTTTTTGTATGGTTATCATACTTAGTGCATTTTTGTACTAACACATACTCATGCTTACATGTTTCCCCAATATAGGGTCCGATATTCAGGGTTCTCAGTTTTGTGGCTCGAGGTTGATTTCTGAGCTTTGGTGAGTCCTCATGCTTCGAGGAAGGGTTCTCATTGATTTCAATTTCTTTCTTATTTTCATTTTTGGACATGATGTATGGGTTAAGCCCAATTTCATTCTATTGTATTAGATGACTATTATAATATTGAAAACTATTAGACTTGAAATGTTGTCTTTACTTCTTATGTTATGAATGCTAAGTGGCTTGTATGGGGCCTCTCGGGGTCCTATACACCATGTTACATCTAGGGTGTACCCCTGGGTCGTGAAAAGGTTATTTTATGTTAAGTAAGTCATATGCTACTAGTTAAGCCAGGCCAAGGGTTCGCTTGGGGGCTAGCAATAGTTCTCGAGTGTCAGTCGCGTCCAGAGTGTAGGCTCAGGGCATGACAAACATGGTATCAGAGCCCAGAGTTCAAGAATCCTAGGGTTTCTATGAAGTTGTCTCCGTAGAGTCCTAGTTATCGGTGTGAAGCGTTCCACATCTATAATTAGGAGGCTGCAACATTTAGAAACTCTCTCACTTCTTTCATACTCTTTTCATGCGATAGATTTCATCTCCATAAAGTTTCTTTCTAATTCGTACTTGTGCGTATCTTTCAGATCATGCCTCTACGAAGAGTTATTCAAGGCTGTCACGCTAGGAGGAATGTTGATCCTCGGGATCAAGGAGTCCCCAATGCACCTGAAGTGCAACCCCAAGGAGAGGGCACTAATGCTTAATTTCGGGAAGCTATCCAGATGTTGAGTCAAGTTGTGACGAACCATGTTGGGCAATAAAGAGAGGTTCGACAAGATGTGGCTAATACGTCCAAGATCCGAGAGTTCTTAAGGATGAATCCTCCAGACTTCACCGATTTAAGTGTCACTAAGGATCCAAAAAACTTTGTGGAAGAGCTAAAGAATGTTTTTGAAATTATGCATGTTGTTGATGCTGAGCGAGTGGAACTAGTTGCATACCAATTGAAGGATGTCGCTAGAATATTGTTTGACCAATAGAAGAAAAATAGAGTTGAAGGTGCTCCAATAGTGAGTTGGCGGTATTTGAGAAGACCTTCTTGGGGTGTTTCTTTCCCCGTGAAGTGAGAGAGGCCAAGGTAAGGATGAGTTGCTGACATGAGGAGTTATGCTCTGGAAATGGTTGCTGACATGAGGAGTAGGATGAGTCTGTTTGTTGCTGGATAGTCTCATCTGTCAAGTAAGGAGGGCAAGGCAACTATGTTGATAGGAGATATGGGCGTAACAAGGCTGATGATCCATGTGCAATAGGTTGAGGAAAATAAGTTGAGAGACAGAGAAGAGTTTCGAACCAAGAAAGCTAAGACTAGAGGAAATGATTCCGGACAGCAGAAGAGTAATGCAAACCAGTCATCTTTCCAACAACAACAAAATGGACCTGCCCCATCGTCTGCTAGTGCACCTACACCAATGAACAAATGTGAGTTCAAGAACCTGAATTCTCACAATTTCAGAGCTAGACCTACATAGTCTCAAGGTTGTGTGGCAAAGGGAGGTAATGGGACTCCTGCATGTGCTAAGTGTGGTAGGACCCACTAAGGAGTGTGTCGTGATGGCTCCACTTATTGCTTCAAGTGTGGTTAGAATGGTCACTGAATGAAAGAGTGCCCTAAGAATAGGCAGGGTGGTGGTAATGGGGGAAATAGAGTCCAATCTTCTTTAGCGGCTCCACCAGATAGGGCTGCACATAGAGGAGCTACTTCAGGGATAGGCGGAGGATCAAACCATTTGTAATCTAACACCAGTAGCCAAGAGCAAGAGAATTCGCCAGATGTTGTCACTGGTATGATCAAAATCTTTACTTTTGATGTTTATGCTTTGTCAGATCCAGGAGCGAGTCTATCTTTTGTGACTCCATATGTTGCAATGAATTTTGATATTCTTCTTAAGTAACTTCTTGAACCCTTTAGTGTTTCCATACTTGTAGGTGAGTCTATCTTAGATGAGATAGTTTATCGTGATTGTGTCAATTCCGTCAATTACAAGGACATCATGGATGACCTAGTGGAGGAGTATTTTAGAAGTGCCTAAGGGTCATTTCATTTCGTACCTTAAGGAGAGAAAGTTAGTTTCCAAGGGGTGTTTCTATCACTTAATCCGGGTTAATGACTCCAGTGTTGAGACACAACCTATTCAATCAGTTCCAGTCGTGAGTGAGTTTCCAAAAGTCTTTCCAAATGATATTCTCGGAGTCCCTCCTAAGAGAGAAATAGACTTTGGTATAGATATGATGAGTATAGATATTCTTCATGATACTCATCATATATCTATTCCGCCATATAGAATGGCTCCAGTAGAGTCGAAAGAGTTACAAGAACAGTTGAAAGATCTCCTTGAAAAAGGCTTCATTCGACCAAGTGTCTCACATTGGGGCGCTCCGGTCTTACTTGTGAGGAAGAAAGATGGTTCTCTTAGAATATGTATAGATTACCGTCAGTTGAATAAGGTTACTATCAATAATAAGTATCCCCTTTCGAGGATTGATGATTTGTTTGATCAACTTCAGGGTTCCACCTATTTTTCTAAGATAGACCTCAGATTAGGCTATTATTAGTTGAGAGTAAGAGAAAGTAACATCCCTAAGACAGCATTCAGGACCCGTTATAATCACTACAAGTTTATGTTCATGTCATTTGGTTTGACTTATGCGCCTGCAACGTTCATGGACCTTATGAACAAAGTATTTAAGCCATATCTTGACATGTTTGTTATCGTATTCATTGATGACATTCTAATCTATTTGAGGAATGAGGAAGATCATGCTAGTCATCTCAGAGTAGTTCTCCAAACTCTAAAGGATAGAGAGTGTATGCTAAATTCTCTAAGTGTGAGTTTTGGCTTGAGGCTGTGGCATTCTTAGGTCATATTATTTCTGGTGATGGAATTCGAGTTGACACTCAGAAAATAGAGGCAATGGAAAACTGGCCTACGCCCACATCTCCAACTAATAGTAGGAGTTTCTTGGGGCTGGCTCGATATTATAGAGTTTCGTCGAGGGATCTCATCTATTTTATCCCATTTGACAAAGTTGACTCAGAAGACAACGAAGTTTCAATGGTCTGAAGCTTGTGAGAAAAGCTTTCAGGAATTAAAAACTAGGTTGACTACTGCCCCAATGTTGACCTTACTAGAGGGTACACAAGGCTTTGTTGTGTACTGTGATGTGTCCAGAGTTGGATTGGGTTGTGTATTAATGCAGAATGGAAAGGTTATAGCTTACGCCTCCAGACAGCTTAAGGTTCACGAGAGGAACTACCCAACCCATGATCTAGAGTTGGTTGTTATAGTATTTGCTTTGAAAATATGGTGTCACTATCTTTATGGTGTTCATATGGATGTGTTCACCAATCACAAGAGTCTTCAGTATGTATTCAATCATAAAGAGCTTAATCTCTGACAGAGGAAGTGATTGGAGTTACTTAAGGATTATGACATGAGTATTCTATATCACCCATGTAAGGCTAATGTGCTTGTTGATATTTTGAGAAGGTTGTTTATGGGTAGTACTTCCCATATTGAAGAAGACAAGAAAGAGTTAGCAAAAGATGTGCACAGACTTGCACAATTGGGGGTCCGGTTAATGGATTCTAATGAAGGTGGAGTAGTGATGATGAATTGGGTTGAATCATCATTACTGTCTGAGGTGAAAAAGAAACAAGACCAAGACCCTATTTTGCTTTGATTGAGGCGAATGTTCATTAGCAGGAAATGATGGCTTTTGAACAGGGGGGATGGTGTATTGACGTATCAAGGTAGATTGTGTGTACTCATGATGGATGAACTCCAAAAGAGGATCATGGAAGAAGCTCATAGCTCCAGATATTATATTCATCCAGGTTCCAAAAAGATGTATCGTCACTTGAGAGAAGTTTATTGGTGGATTAATATGAAGAAAAGTATTCCTGAGTTCTTTGCTAAATGCCCAAATTGTCAACAGGTCAAGGTAGAGAACAAAAGGCCCGGTGGTATGGCTCATAATATAGAGATTATGTAATGGAAGTGGGAGATGATCAACATGGACTTTATTACTGGTTTGTTGCGGTCTCACCGTTAGCATGATTCTATTTGGGTGATTGTAGACCGAATGAAAAAATAGCCCACTTTTTGCCGGTAAAGACTACTCATTCATTAGAGTATTATGCAAAGTTATATCTTCAAGAGGTAGTTAGACTTTCATGGAGTTCCAGTGTCAATCATTTGAGATAGAGGTACAGAATTTACTCCACAATTCTGGAAGTCTTTCCAGAAAGGTTTGGGTTCAAAGGTGAATTTGAGTACTGTTTTCCATCCTCAGACTGATGGTCAAGAAGAGCGTACTATTTAGACTTTAGAAGATATGTTGAGGGCTTGTGTGATTGATTTCAAGGGTAATTGGGATGATCACTTACCTCTCATAGAGTTTGCTTACAACAATAGTTATCACTCTAGCATCCAGATGGCTCCTTATGAAGCTCTTTATGTTAGAAAATGCAGATCTCCTATTGGATGGTTTGAAGTTGGGGAAGATGGGTTGATAGGATTAGACTTAGTTCATCAAGTTATGGAGAAAGTGAAGATCATTCAAGAAAGGATAAAAATAATGCAAAGTTGTCAGAAATTCTACATTGATGTTAGAAGAAGAGAGAGTTCGAAGTGGATGATTGGGTTTACTTGAAGGTGTCACCCATAAAGGGTGTTATGAGGTTTGGTAAGAAAGGGAAGCTTAGTCCCTGGTATATTGGTCCTTACAGGATATCCAAGAGGATTGGTAATGTAGCTTATGAGTTTGAGCTACCACCAGAGTTAGCAGCAGTCCATCTGGTATTTCACATTTCAATATGGAAGAAGTGTATGGGTGATCCTTCACTTATTATACCTACTGAAAATGTTGGTATTAAGGACAGCCTATCTTATGAGGAGATTCCCGTTCAGATTTTAGGTCGTCAGGTTCGCAAGTTGAGAACCAAGGAGGTAGAATCAGTCAAGGTCTTATGGAGAAATCAGTTCGTTGAGGAGGTTACTTGGGAGGCTAAGGAGGACATGAATAAGAGATACCCACATCTCTTTGAGTTTGAAGAAATTTCAGACCAAGGGAATGTTTCTGAAAAACACTCTTTTAATTGATAAGTTATGTTATGTTGAATTGCATGTTGGGTGTTTGAGTTGGGTGTTAGATATTGCCACCCTTAGTTCTACTTAGAGTGATCTCATTCAAGAACGAATGTCCCAAGGAGGAGATATAACACCCGGTGTTAGAACAAGCTAGATTTAGAAAGTGCCAAATTTTGAAAGAGCTAAAAATCTGAAACTTTGCAAGTTATGCAAAGTTATGAGTTTTGGGTCAACTTCAAACGACCATAACTTTAAAGTACATTATGATTTAGGTAGCCCATAAGATATCAAATGAAAAGTCTTGGAATCTTCTTTCAAAAGATCATTCATAACATGAATCCAAACCTTGAATTCATAATTCATATTCAAGGTAGAATATTCAAGGTAGAATGAAGAGTCAAGTTTTGAGAGATCATTAGAGTCATTTTGAAAAGTCTTTTACAATCGCTTTAAACTTGTTTCAAGACTTGAGCATTTGAGATTGAGAAAGAGTAGAGTTGAGTTCATTTTCTTGAAAATGATATATGGGAACTAAGTATTCTCAAGAGTAAATGTTTTCATATTTATGATAAGAGGAAACACCGATTTCAAAAAGATTTTTTGAGCAGTTTTGGGTACCATCTCTTTTAAGAAAAAGATTTTTGAGTAATAATCTGAAACCATAGAAAGAGTTATATTTTTAAAAATATGAGTTAGTTACATTTTGGAAGAAGTATTGAGCACCGATATGGGGACGAGTTCAGATAACACAAAGTCATCATAAACCATGTAGCCAATGTAGGTAAAAAGGGTCATACTCTTTACATGATTCCTTATTGCTTTTTAGCATAGACTGGTGGATCCACTTAGTAGTAGTTCTATATCCCATCAAAGTATAGGACAGCTCTGGCAGCGTGGGCTAGACGCTATATCATCACTTAGCTCGTAGTGATAGTTGTTGGTTAGAGAACCTCCCACACAAAGTTTATTTTGTATTTATATATACAAATATAGTTTATTTTGTATTCTTGCATACAAACTGAATATATTTTATTTTAAAATACATGAAGTTGTTATCTATTGTTTTAAAATATTTTCTTTAAAATGCATCTTTACTACTGCTTTATATTGAAATGAGTGGAGTAAGTTGAGTTGAGACGAGGTAAGTTGTTTCTGCAGTTCCAATTCAAGATTTTGTCTTGTTTAAATTTCCCCTCACATGCTCGTACATTCCATGTACTGACGCCATTTGGCCTGCATCTTTTATGATGCAGATACAGGTGACAAGGATCAACATCCAGCATTTCGTTGATCTAGTTGAGTTCCAAAGTTGTTTGGTGAGCCTCCTTGCCTCCGGAGGATCCCTTTATTATGTTTTGTTATTTCAATCTGTTAGGATGATAGGGGGTCTTTTACCGACATCCTTCATAGTATTAGTGGCTTCATAAATAGATAGACAATAGTTCATGGGTCTTTTCATTTTCAGTTGTTTATGTTGAGACTTGAGTTGCCTCTTTAGCTAGTAGAATGTTTCCTTTAAAACATTTGCAGTTTATTATTTGAATTTATCTTTTGAGGTTATTCTATGTTAAGTAAGTCTTCTTCTAGTAATTAAGCCACGCCAAGAGGTTGCTTGGGGGCCAGAAATGATTCTTGAGTGCCAGTCGCATCCAGGGTGTAGGCTCGGGGAGTGATAGTATTGTCCCAACACTTAGTTTTATATAGAAGAGGCTTTATAGATAGACAATTTTGGAGAGTCTTTCAGTTTCAGAGGTTTTATTTAAAATTTGTGTTTAATACTCAATATATTTAAAGATATTTGAGATTCACTAAACAGGTGTAAAACATTTCTTTTAGATTGATGTTTGTGTATGTTTGAGTTAGTCTTCCGTTTGTAGTCACCCAGAATGAGGGTTCGTTTGGGGACCGACTATGGTTCTTAAGTGTCGGTCATGTCTAGGGTGTAGTCTTGGTTCGTAAAAAACATGGTATCAGAGCATAGATTTCAAGTTTCCTAGAATGTATATGAAGTCATGTGAGTAAGATCTTATTTATGGTTGTGAGGGTCCTACATCAATAAATCAGGTACTACATACATTTGAGAGAAGTTTCCTTTCTTTCATACTCTAAATTGTGCATTGTGACATTAGAAAATTATTCATACTCGTGTTTTTCTCAAATCAATTTGACTACCTCTCATACTTAAGATGATTGAAACAGTAAAACCCAGATCCTTATCGATGAGTTACTCTCAGGTAAATTCTCCAAAAATTCATGAGACTATGGAGGGGCTTGAGAGAATCCCACGGGTGAATTTAAGTATTTGAATTTGAAAGAATGCACTCGTATTCATATGAAACGTGTGTTCCAGCTTAAAGCGAGATGTACTCCTAACCTCTCTTCTCTAAACCTTTTTGCAGGTGGTACCCTTTAAGAGGAGAGTATGTTTTAGAATGCTTGGGTAGTATTTTGCACTCGAAAGATAGTATGATTTGTGATGTCATAATCATGTATCAGTAGAAGTGCCAGAGTTATAAGTATACATTTAGAAGTGTAGTAACCATAAAAATGGGAATATATATTGTGTAAAGTTTATAGTTGCAGTCATGTACCTAGTAAGTAAGTAATGAAGAGTTTTCCTTTATGTGTAGACTAAGGAATAATAACTTTGTATGAATTTCATTATAGAAGGTAGATGAATAGTTACTAGTTAGGATGAGTAAAAGTGTACTTTAATCAGAAAGAAGTTTATGTCAATGTAACATTGTCTTAGTGAAGGCCAAGTATAATTATTGAATAAAAAAGTTGAGTATTCATGAGGTGACAAACCTAAGCTAGACTTATGATTTTTGAAACGAGAGCCCCATGGTGTCACTACAACAAATATGATATTTCTCTACGAAATTATTAGCTACAACACAAAATTTGTCACTAATTATTCCCCTTTTGTGACAAAAAATTGTTTCATGTTTAAATGCATGAGCAATATATATTTAGAGATGAAACATATAATTTTGTAGCAATATTTTGTCCACTAAAGTTTTCCACTAAAAAATAATTTGGTGTCATTTATTAAGTACCATTGGCGACGGATTTTAAATTATTAGTGACACATGTCGCTAATAATGCATTAATTTGTGACAAACTATTATTTTTCATAACATTAGTTTCAATTTTGGATATTAAAATGTTTCGTCACAAAAAATAAGTTGTTACAATAGTGACAATTAAGAGTTCGTAGTTAAAGGTGGTAAGCTTTGGCCACAAAACTTTTTACTTATTTGTGACCTTAATTTTGGTCACAAATATCAGTAATTAGTGACGATCATTTTATTGTCTCTAATCAATATGAGATTTAGTCAACATTTAATATAATTATGGACTGAGTTTCTTGTCATATCTTCTAGCAAATACTTGAGAAAAATAATTTATAGATGGTAGACTTGTAAGAATTTTCTCTGGAAGAAGAATAGTTATAATTAAATACTTTTACTAATTTTACTTAAACCTTTTGCAAGAGAAATGGTTTGAAGTTACAAGACATAAATGATACTAAATATCTATTATATTTCAAAGAAAAATAATTTTAAGAGAGAGAACTGTGTGTGAATATAAATTTCCTTCCCTTTTTTGTGCAGAATACACGTATAACTATTAAATGTTACAATAATTATTTTTAGGCTTTTATTTGCTAAATATTTATTTGGCTAAGACATGCTAATTTAATCTAAGAGTTCTAATCATGTAGTGTAGTGTTTGCAATTTAATTTTGAAAAAAAATATAATTGTTGTACATTTAAAATTTGAAAGTTCAAATTTCATTTTTCACATAATTCTTTATATTCATCTATACTTCTATTTATTTCTTGCCTATTATACTATTTTCAACTTTCATCTTTCATAGAATTTATAAATTGAAATATTTTTAAAAAATCAATTGTGTAGTATGATCAATTTAAGAATTGACTTATAAATTATGTAGTGTAGTATTATCAATTTAATTTTGAAATAATTGTGACTGTTGTGATTTAAATTTGAAAGTTAAATCTTGAAACTTCAAATTTTATTTTGTCATACAACTGTTCTCAACTATGAAGTTTCACATTCCAACTTTCGTAAAATTAATAAATTTAAGTATTTAAAGAATTTGTAATGTATTGTTATCATTTATCAATTTGGCATTAGAATCAAGATATATAAAAAATATAGAAACATTTTTTTTGTCACGACCCAGGGGTACACTATAGAAGTAACAGGGCGAATATGACCCCGAGAGGCCCCATACAAGCCACTTAGCACTCATAACATAAGAAATAGAACAAAAGAGATAAAACAACATTTCAAGTCCAAAAGTTTTATAAAAGTAAAGCGAAAGTCTAAAACACTTATCTCAATAGCCATCTAATACAATAGAATGAAATTGGGCCTAGCCCATACATCATGTCCAAAACTGAAAGTAAGACAAAACTGAAAACAATTAGAGTCCGTCCTCGAAGCATGAGGACTCACCAAAGCTCTGGAATCTCGTAAATCCACCTCTAGCCACGAAAATGAGAACCCTGACAGTCGGACCCTACATTTGGGGAAATGTAGCACTACAACAAATTTTCCCTCCAACCACAGTTGAAAAATGTGGCCTAAACTATAAATAAATGTTACACTTTTTTACCTATGGCACGCTTTTAAGGGGGTGGCCTAAACAAGTGTAACATTTTCCCTAAGGCAACACTTTTAAGAGGAAAAGGCTACGAAATACAAGAAGCGTTGCCTTTGCATTCACCTATGACTACGCTTCTGTATACCATCTACGGGCACACGTTTGTGCTTTAAAACAACACTTTTGAAGTGTCACATTTCATTCTTCATAGGCAACACTTTAAACTCGTTGCTTATTTTTCAACATTCAGCCACACTATAAAAATGTTGGTGAAAGTAGTTATGCCTATATCTATGTGGCCACATTTATACAAGCTAAGCCACGACTTTCTTATTAAAAATTAAAATATAATAACAGTATTTTTTTAAAAAAATTATTATTACAATATGTATCTTGAAACCATTTTTTAAATAAGAAATATAAAGCATCACATTAAATAATAGAGAACAAAAAATATCTTCACAATACAAAAAACTTTGAAATATTCTAATATTCAACATCAACAGTTAGTAATGCAAACTACTTCAAAGTGTGCTATAGTACTTTTAATAAAATTTAAAACATCCAAACTATTCATGTAGTATCATGAATAATATTAAATCATAAATGGATAAAATTGGTCAACCAAATCAACTCAACTTTTGGCCACCATTTCCAATTGCATCGCCATAAGTTTCCTAAAGGTTCAAAGTGAAATTGAGACTTGATTAGATAGAAAGTAAGTATACTTAGAAAATGTAAACTATGATTCAATAATATGTGAAACTGCAATTATGTAAAAATATAATATTCTACAATCTCGTTATGATGTGGGAGGCAGTAAATCACAGATATGCAGAAACACATGAAAATAATGCTAAAATGCAGCACACAAATATAGAAAAATGTGGTATTGATTACATAAATGCAGAAATATAGAACAAACTTGAAGAAACATAATGCAGAAAATAAGAACATTGCATATATGAAAAATATTGTACATATCTTAGTATTTAGTACCTATACATAGTCAAACAGATAATACCTTTGCAAGAGTCGGGCCATGAGTTGATCTAGAGGAACGTGAAAGATTTTGGCCTCTTGTTGCCCGTGCACTACTAGAATTAACCGGAGATGGTTGGTTAGATCCGATAAACCCTTCTGCATCCTCAAGGTTTAGTCCAGGATTATTTTCTACCAACAATTTCATGAGATGTCGCAGTTGTTGCAATTCTTGCACTTCTTCCTTCAATCATTGCAACTTTCTCAATTCAACCACTTCTTCCTTCAATTCTTTAACTTCTTCCTTAAATGAAGTGATTTCATAAGCATGTTTTTGTTTGATTTTGATGATTTCCTCTTCTTTTTTTTAAAGAAGTTCTTGTCACAGATCTACCATAGCATCGAACTCGACCAGCTCATTTCCAAACACTGCATTAAATAAGTCATTCGTTGTTTCCCCCAAGTTTTGACGATTTTGAAGTTCAGCCTATAAATAATACATTAGTAATTGTCTTGATAAAGCAAGATGAGAGCTAAAAGTCAAACCTTATCGGTTGCACCTTGCCTAACATTTATTTTCCTGAAACCAAGTCACTTTATAGTAGTTCACCACAAAGATGAGTCATACTACACACATGAAAGAACTTAATGTTGTTTCCTAATAAATATTTTTGGCACTAATCTCTGAAGTTTACGATAAGCTTTTTTCTGGTTAAAAAAATATCGAAAGAGCAAAGTAGAAGTGTACATAATTAAGATCATGAATCTTGTCATAAGCAGGCAAGAAACAACACATTGAAGTTACTGTACATACATGATTACTTAGTTGAAAAGTTAAGGGCTTTGAAAAGTAATTAACAGTCAAAAGAATTACTTACTATTACAACTTCAGTTTCAGGATCAACTTCGTTTTCCATTCTTCGTACGAGTTGCAATAAACATTTCAGCCTTTGATGGTTCCTCATTATTCTCTTTGGTTGCATGCTACACAAAATGTTAAAAAATATAAGCAATTAACATACAATACAACTATAAAATTTACAATGCCAGTAAACTTATATAACTACCAAAAGAAAATTTAAAACATACCATCTTTTGAACAATTTATGTCCATATCTTTATCTTGAACACACTCATCAACTTCTTCTGGTGCAACAACATCAGCCACTTCGATATTATTTTCATTAATACATGGAGATGGCATAGATCTAACATCATCTGCTGGCTGAATATAAGGTTCTTCTTCACCCACATGTATCCCCTTTTTTTCTAGAAAATGATTAAGACTCATCGCTGGTACAAGTGACTTTTTCTTAGCTTTTTCGTAATTTTGTAGCTCCTCAATATCAAGTTGATTTTCTTCTTCACCTTGTGTTGTTTCAATTATATGGGAAGTGTTAACTTCTTTCCTTGATAAAAGTTGGGTCACAGATTTGTGTATAGGTAGTTTACTCCTCTCTTGCATTTGAATTGATTCCTCAAATTGAATTGATCTCTGCATAGGTTGTCTTTCACTTGCATTTGATGTAACCAGAGGCGAATCTAGAATTTTTCAAACATGGGTGCATCCAGAAAAATGTATTAAGTGGGAATTGATCCGAACATGGATGCATCAAGAAAAATGTACTAAGTGAGAATTGATTCTTCATCCTCAAGGTAAAAAGCTCAACATTTAACCATGTGGACCAGATAAACTTCTTATAGCACGGGTGCAAGAATATAATAATATACAAATTTTAGAAAATATATACATAAAATATCTAGTTTTACGAAGAGACCACGGGTTCCGGTGCCCTATTTTTTAGGTTTAGATTCGCCACTGGATGTAACAGACATACAATTCTTCCTTTTATAAGGTGGTGCCTAATCGGAAATTTTTTCTTTCATAACTAGAATCTTGCGTTCATTGTCAAGTTTTTCCTTCTTAATTTGAAATTGTTTGCACAGCTCAGCACTTGATCGGAATTGATAATCAAAACTTACATTCTTTATTGGACTTGAACCTTTGTTAGAATTCAGAACCTTTTTCTTTAAGGCTGCTCCTTGATTCATTCTTCGTATAAAAATAATAATTAGTATAGCAACTAATAAGAATTTAGTGCAGAAAATATAAAAATACAGTGTAAAGTTTGCAGAAAATATAGAAATATAGTGCAGAAAATTAAAAGATAGTGCAGCAATGCAGAAATACAGAAATATAGTGCAGAAATGCAGAAACATAGTGCATAAAATATAAAACAATGCAGAAAATACAAAACTGCAGTGCAAAGTGTGCAGAAAATGTGAAAATACAGAGCAGAAAATAAAGAAACATTGTGCAGAAAATTAAAACATAGTGCAGCAATGCAGAAATGCAGAAATATAGTGCAGAAATTCAGAAATATAGTGCAAAAAATATAAAACGCTGCAGAAAATACAAAATTGCAGTGCAACGTGTGCAGAAAATGTAAAAATACAGAGCAGAAAATAAAGAAACATAGTGCAGCAATGCAGAAATGCAGAAATATAGTGCAAAAAAGATAAAACAATGCAGAAAATAGAAACTTAAAAACTTTGCAAAAAAGGTAAAATGTTGTTGATACGCTCAAATTACACCTCCCTAAAGAAGCATAAGCGATCGTTATCAAGTAAAGAACCCAACTTGTAGGTTGGGATCGATCCCACGAGGAAAATGGTTTAGACTTTCCTTTAACCAACAATTATATTCAATTAGTCAAATTACTTCCAGAAACAAGTAATTAAAGGGGGGTTGTCAATAGAATTGTAAGAATTCAACAAGTAATAGTAATCAAAAGTCAATTTTGGTTGTTATCAAGATGAGAGAAATAACTAGGGTATACGTGTTCCCCACAAGCTCATAACGCAGTAATCCTATTAATAGCAATCCTTTCTTAGTGCACTACATGCAAAGTGATAAGTTAGGTATCTCTAAATCCTTGGTCTGGCATCTAGAGAATTTCACCCCGCACCATGGTCCGGCTACGTGTGTATAATTTACTAACCCTTACCTTTACCTCATATTAGACATCATAATCGATGTTTGGCTTAGTTATTACTTCGCACCAATCGACACTAGCCTATTAGATAGTATCACACTAAATCTATGT
>JAJOOS010004125.1:0-20145 GCA_029582725.1 Solanum chiquidenum | reverse complement strand
CCTGTCCTGGAAGGAGTTTAACATTCGGATCCATAGGAGTGTCAATAGGTCTACATCCCATCATTCCTGTCTCCTCAAGAATGTCTAAGGCATACTTGCGTTGAGAAATAACAATACCTGATCTAGACTGAGCAACCTCAATACGTAGAAAATACTTCAATCTCCCAAGGTCTTTAGTTTGGAAGTGCTTAAAGAGATGTTGCTTCAAATCGGTGATACCATCTTGATCATTACCGGTGATAACAATATCATCAACGTAAACAACCAAATAGATACATCGACTTGGTGCAGAATGCCGATAAAACACAGAGTGATCAGCTCCACTACGAGTCATGTCAAACTCCTGAATTACTGTGCTGAACTTCCCAAACCAAGCTCGAGGAGACTGTTTCAGACCATAGAGTGACCTACGCAATCGACATACAAGGCTACTAGACTCCCCCTGAGCAACAAAACCAGGTTGTTGCTCCATATAGACTTCTTCCTCAAGATCACCATGCAGAAAAGCATTCTTAATGTCCAACTGATGAAGAGGCCAATGACGAACAACATCCATAGATAGAAAAAGACGAACATATGCTATTTTAGCCACAGAAGCGAAAGTGTCACTATAATCTAGCCCAAATATCTGAGTATACCCTTTGGCAACAGGGTGAGCCTTAAGTCGATCAACATGGCCGTCTGGACCAATTTTGACTGCATTAACCCAACGACAACCAACACCTGCAGGAAGGGAGACAAGCACATCTCATCAACCATAGCCTGCCTCCATCCAGAATGAGAGAGTGCTTCACCTATAGTCTTAGGAATGGAGATAAAGGACAAAGGCGACACAAAAGGCATAATGGGGTGATGATAACTTAAGAAGGTATAATGTGGGTTAGTTTTTCGAGTGGATTGTATACCTTTTTGAAGTGCAAGCGGTTGGCTAGAAGGAGGCAAGTCCGCAGTAGGAGCACGGTCCGGTGCATGACATGAATCATCTGGGACTAGGGTTGGACGTGTACGGCGATGATAAGTTAGTAGTGGTGGCACTACAACTGGAGATGTAGAAGTAACTGTAGATTCCTCAAAGGTTGGCACAGGTAAAACCTGAGGTATGGGTAAGACCATAGATACATCAGGATGATCAAAAGATGTATAGTAAGGCTGAAACTCAAAAAATGTAACATTAGCTGACATAAGATATCGATGAAGATCATGTGAATAACAACGATACCCTTTTTGGACTCGAGAGTAACCAAGAAAGACACATTTGAGGGCACAAGGAGCTAATTTATCTTTTCCTGGGGCAAAGTTATGAACAAAGCATGTGCTCCCAAAGACACGATGGGGGATAGAATAGAGATGTGCCTAAGGAAACAATATGGAATGAGGAACCTGATTCTGAATAGAAGAAGAGGGCATTCTATTTATCAAATAACAACACGTAAGAACTGCATCTCCTCAAAAACGCATGCCATGCTTCTTCTTTCTCCGAATCGGTTCCTAGTGTCAGTCAATCAAGATTCGCCATCAAGGAGAGGAGTACGAGCGGTCTCAATAAGATGTCAATTTTTTCTTTCAGCTACACCATTTTGTTGAGGGGTGTATGGACAAGTAGTCTGGTGAATAATGCCTTGGTGAGTCATAAACTCCTGAAATTGGGAGTATAAGTATTCCAAGGCAATATCACTACGAAAAGTACGAATAGAAACACCAAACTAATTTTGTGTTTCAGCAAAGAAACTTTTGATAAAAGAAAATAACTCAGAACGATCTTTCATTAAGAAAACCCAAGTACATCTTGAATAATCATCAATGAAACTAACAAAATAACGAAATCCTAAGGTGGAACTGACTCTACTAGGACCCCAAATATCAGAATGAACTAATGAAAAAATAAACTCTGAACGACCTTCAGTACTACGAGAAAATGTAGCACGAGTGTGTTTCCCAAGTTGACACGACTCACAATCTAATGTGGATAAACTAGACAAACTAGGCACCATCTTTTGCAGTTTGGATAGACTCGGATGTCCCAAGCATTTGTGAATTAGATTTGGGGAATCTGTAACGGAGCATGCTGTTAAGGAGTTTGAAGAGGTAAGATAGTAAAGGCCTTGTGATTCATATCATGTTCCAATCATCTGTCCCGTACTGCGGTCCTGCATAAGAAAAAAATCATCAAAAAAAGTTATGCTACAATGTAGGGCTTTCGTCAAGCAACTAACAGATGCTAGATTAAAAGAACGGACATAAAGAACAGAGTCTAGGGTGACAGAAGATAGGGGTTTGACTTTTCCAACCCCTTTTGGTTTTGTTTGGATCCCATTGGGCAAAGTAATAGCTGGAAGAGATTGTGAATAAACAATATCGGATAAAAGTGATTTATTACCAGAGATATGATCAGAATCCCCAGAGTCCATGAGTCCATGACCCATGTTCCAAAAGTACTAGATTGCGAAACACAAGCAAAAGAATTACCCGCAGCAGACACATCAGGTTGTGCAACCGAAACTACTTGTGGAGACGTTTGTTTATCTGCACGATACTGAAGGAACTCATCATATTTTGTCCGAGTAATATGAGCATTATTGGATGGTTGATTAGGTCGAGCACCATATGCTACTGGTGGAGATGTATGTTTACTTGCACGATTTCGAAGGAACTCATTATATTCCTTTAGAACAATAGGGTCATAACTAGGTGGTGGACCATGCAAAATATAACATATGTCACGAGTGTGTCCAGGCATATGACAATGACTACACTTGGATCGAGGTTTCCCAAAACGCCCTCCCCTTCGCCGATTCTCCATAGACTGATATGTACGCTTTTCAAAGGTTTGAGATGCGAGAATAGAGGAGTCAACCGTGGGTGATGAAACTACTTTGTGACTGGGAGGTGCAGCAAGACGAAGGAGACAACAGAATAATTCATCGATTGTAGGAACTGTAGGGCTAGCTAAAATCTGATCACGCACAGAATCATGACCAGGAGGAAGTCCAGCAAGAGTAAGAACTAGAAACAATGTTTGTCTGTGTTCTTGTTTTGTTTTTCACATTCGTAGTAACTGGCATCAACGTGTCAAATTCCTCCATGACTACCTGTACCTGTCCCAAGTAAGTAGACATATCGGATTCTTGTTTCTTTCAGTTGGTCATTCGAGATATCACATCATGGAATCGAGATATGTCAAGTGTATAAAGCACGAGCCTTTTCCCAAACTGTATAACACGTCTGGAATGGGCGAAACAAGGGCATCAATTTGGAATCAATAGAACGCCATAGGAGACTACATAATTGAGCATCTACTTTCTCCCGTTGTGCTTTGGCTTTTGCTTCTTCTTCACTAGTCTTTGCCTTTACATCTACCACATAAGTCTTGTTCGTTAAGTGATCTTGGACACCTTGACCCTTGCACCACAGCACAACCGAGGAAGCCCAAGATAAATAGTTTGAACTTCCCAATAAAAGTTCTGAAGTTATTATAGGGCTAGAACTTCCAATCCTCATCTTTTTAGAACCAAAAACATCACACCCAAAAGACATTATGCTAAATTTGTCTTGGAAACAACAACAAAACTTTATTATTGAGATCTGATTGTCGGAAAATTCAAATCTCGAAGAAGAAGTCACCGGAAACAGCCTAGAAATAGCCGGAACCCTAATTCCGGCGATCGGATCTGGTCAAAAACAGTATGGGCCTGGTCGGAATGGCTGGACGACCCCAACTGTCAAAAAATATGATCAGAAAAGCCCTCACGCGCCGGCGCGTGAGACAGATCTGGCTGGGATTTGGTCACGGGAGCTTTCCGAGCCTCGTGGTGGTGTTGGTTTTTGCACTACACCCACAGAAAGAAAAAAGAATAACAAAATCAGACCCAACAGTCACCGGAAATTGACAGACATACGGTAACTTGTTTGTTCTCACCAATGCTCTGATACCATGTGAGAAATATATGAGAAAAATATTATTGAATTGTGTATCTAAATTGTTACATTGAGACCCTATTTATAGACACTACATTGGAATCCTTTTCCAACTAGGATTCTAATTCCTATTCCTATTCCTATTCTAAGTAGAAAATACTTATTTCTATTCTAACTAACCAGCAGTGTAGCACCAGCTAACATTTATAATACTTCTCTTCTCATATTCTCATCTAGGACTGTTCATGGATATGGTTAAAAAACCAAACCGAATCGCAATCCGAACCAAACCGATTAAAAAAGCCGATATTTGGTTTGATTTGGTTAGGTTTGATTTTAAATTTTGAAAAATCGATACTATTTGGTTTTACTAAAGAATAACTGCAAAAATAACCAAACCGAATCGATAAATTATATATATAAACTTTATAATTATTTATATATTATTCATAAATAAAATATAAATATTTTGTTAACTTTTAAGTAACTTTTAACTTTATCATTTTCTCAAGCATAACACTTAAATTTTAGCCCATCTATTACAATCATAAGTCCCAAGTCCATCAAAATTCATTACATTAGTCTTTACCTACCATATCTTTTATAAGATAGTTACACATTCTCTTAATTGAATTACTTTGTTCGTGTAATGATAATTTTAGTATTGTTTAATTGCTTAATTGAACCAAAAATAGCTTTTCAGTGGTTTGTTCATGTACTAGTTGTTTGTGTCTATCAAGATACGTATGTCCTCAAAAACTTGTTACTTTCAAACTGAAAAAACCAGAAAAACTGAACCAAACCGAACCAAACCGTCAATAACCAAACCAACGGTTATTTTTTTTGTTTGGTTTGGTTTGGTTTTAGATATTTAAAAAACCGACTAGATTGATTTGGTTTTGGTTTTAACCAATAACCGATCCAAACCGAAACACGAACACCCCTATAATCTCAGCTATCAAAATTGCATCAACAACCAATGATTTCAGTTCACATTTTTTTATTTTTAATCTATTTGCAACAAAAAGTCAACTATTAATTAACCTGGGAAAATAAAAAATGGAGACTGGCTCAAATAAAACAAAGAGGGAGAGTCTAGCAATACACAAACTACAATGAAATCGAAACTCCTAAGATGTAACCAACCAACCGTATTCTAAAATGGATTCGGAGAAGGTTCATACTGTAAGAAACAATAACAATCAAGAGTCCATCACATGAACAAGATAATATCAAGGAAAATAATTACCTCCTGGAAACCAGTAACATCTTGTTTTTGAGCATCAGGCTCAGGCTTAGGAGCAGCTAATGCACTGGTAGCATCATCTTCCTCCTCACCATGCAGCAGCCTATAGAGGTCTGATGAGATACGGCTTCCTCCCTGCACACCATGTATTAAGATAAACACTACGACTTCATGTGCACTAAAACTATAAACAAAGGCTTGAACACAGAAACATACTTAAAACACTAGTTCCCATGATTGCACACAATAACACCATAATGGAGACCGACACAATTACTCTTGAAGCCATTCAAATTTGCACGTGTAATAAATCCAAAAAATTGTAAGCACTTGTTCTAGATGCTTCAATCAAACATAACATTAGACATCACAAACACACTCAGATAAAGACACATGCAGGTCGACATAGAAATATCAAAATTTGACCACATTAATTTAAGACTGATGTGTACCGGCAAATATCACAACATGGACATTGTGGTAAGTAAAGGAAACTAAAACCACTTCACACCCCTCTAAAGGGACATGAGTTTGTTTCTTGCCTGCAAAGAAGAGGCAGGGGAAGGCTCATTGAGCTCAGCTTTCCACTCACGAAGCATCTGGTGGACCTGCTCTTCAAGCACCCCAGCATCATAAGTTCGACTTTCTTTCCTCGCAGATTGCAGGTTCATGAACATACCCTGCAGATCGTCAACACGATTTTTTGCCTTGTCCTTGAAGAGCGCACCATTCTTCGAACCCTTCCCCATCTAATCAAACAGAAGAAACCCTTGAATTCTTCACCTGCAAAAAGCCAAAACATTCTCAGTTTTAAAGTAATCATCATTATATGTTCCATTCCACCATCAAGCACAACACATAAACCCAAGATAACCAACAAGATCACATTCAAGATTTCATGTTAGAAAAAGCATTTAAAAACCCACAAAAAAATCCAACTTATGCACACAAAATCAAGTATTAAACCCGAACCAAAATTCCCATATAATTGAACATAAGTAACAACCACCCAAAGTAGCCCAAATTGCACCTCAAGAACCAAAACTTTCACAACACCCAAACCAGAAAAGACACAATCTTGCTCGATTCAACAAAAACCCAGGAAGTAAGGCGATCTTAACGGCGGTAGAAAACCCATTTACCTAACCCTAAATCTGTGAATCAAAAGAACAATAACATCATCACAATCAACTAACAATTCTGAAGGGAATATACACATAAAGCAAGATTTTTTTTTAAAAAAAACATGGCAAATAAGTAGACAATTACTCACAAATTAGTCGATCGAAAAAAGTTTTAAAAAGCCGAAATTGGTAAAGTAAAACTGGAAAATTCCCAACCGGCAAGAAGAATAGGGTTCTTACTGGTTATCGGCGGGTGGGTCGGAGGAGACAGGAGAGATTACGGCCTCCGAACAGTGAAGAGAGAGAAAGTGTAAGAAGTGTTTTTGGGTTTTGATTTCCTGTCTGTGAAATTTTCTCTCTATATATTGAAAGACTGGTTTATATATATTTCTATCCAAACCCTTGAGAAAAAATAAAATAAAATAAAAATCTACGTGGCAGTTGTTAATTAAGATAAAACTATAAAATTAAATCCAACTGAAATTAAAATATTTGTGTGTGGTCTGATTTCATAAAGTCTTGATTTAAATATATATATTAATTAGAAAATGTGTATTAATCAACTATATATGTGCATGGTTGATTAGTATTAAATGGATTTTTTTTTTTGAGTAATCGAAGGAAACATTTTCAGTGTAGTTATGACTTTTTAATTTTTGTATAGAAAAAATTGAAGATAATTGGTGAATCTTTTTTAAAATATAAATTTTCAGTTTTTGTATGCTTATTATATGGACATAAAATCTTAATTTGCAACAAGTTATGACTTTCTTATTGGTTTTTGACACACTTGTAAATTGTAATGTTTAACTCTAATTTTTCTTTAGTGTAGTTGCATTTGATATATAGATTTCTTTGCATAAGTGTCGAAATAATTAATATTGTTTTATTTATATATAATACATACGATAGCTAATATTTCTTAGTAAACTCTTAATAATGAATCTAGGTTTATATCTATCAGTGAAACCTTCAAAGCTATACTTCCTTTTTAAAAAGTAATTATTTACCACTAATGAATTTAGTTGTTCGGGTAAACAAATAAATCTTAAGTATTATTTTCTAGAATATAATTTGTTTTAACTCTTACAATTTCTTTCGTAAGAGGCGTACGAAGAGAAAAACTGTGTTAGAAAATATATAGAATCATTATCAATAAGAAATAAATGTAAAATCCATAATCTTTTATTGTTCTTTTACTCCTTAAATTTGCATTTACAAAATCATTTTGAACAACAATGGGCATTAGAAGTATTTTCACTTTGAACAATAGGAACATAAGAAATATTATCTCTTATTTTAAAAAAACATTACCAATTGTTTTTATATTTCAACTGTATTATTACACTTAATCATATCACTACTAATATAACAAAAAAATTATATGCATCACTATTATTAACATATTCGATAAATAAACAATTCAATATATTACTTTATTATTTATTTATGGTAGGATCATGTCTTTATAAAATATGCTTCTAATATTTCAAGTTAATATATAATTTTTCCACAACTCATAAGGTTTTTTCTATTTATCCTTTTTTTTTAAAAAAAACATCCTATTTTGTAAATGACTAAATAAAATGACTTCACCACAAAAAAACTGTTAGGAGCATAAGAACTGACAAGCATACAGTGAATTCTTATTTTACTTTGAATTTATACATTAAAAACATATCAAAGATTTATTTACCCTTCAAAAATGCCTTTTGAATTATGAATCTGATTATTTATATGTAATGCAGTGGACCAAAAAGTTAAAGAAGAATGAAAAAAGAAACAATAAAACAGGACTCCATTTTTAGAAATGGGGTGGCACAAAGAGATTGGTCCTTTTTACCCAAATTGAGAAAGAAGATAGAAGCCTTTGTGAGCAAAAAAAGGTCCCTTTTGGTGGGCAAGTAAAAAGAGAGAAACAACAAGGCAAGGACGGCATAAAGGGCACACCCCACCATCCATCTTCAAGATTCCATATAGCTGTAGTCAATTCATGATGCCACCCATTCATATAGGATGGGATTGAAATGTACTAAAGTATAAATATTGGTGTTACACTTGTGTTACATAAAACTTTTGTAGGTAAGGAGCATCTGGCCAAAATCAAAATGTCACCTCAACAGTATTGAACATTAGAACATGGCTGGAAAAAAAATCTCCAAATCCAACATTTCACAATTTAGCACCCTATGATGCTAACTGCTAAGTACACAAGTCTCTTGAAAGCATGTGGTGTTAGACATATGTAAAATCAGTATAGTGCCATAAATCAAAGGAGGACACAGCAAAAATTCAGGCTATGGAACTCACAATATTGATCACATCAATGGAAAATTTCAAAAGATTCAACGTCATTTTCAGCGAGGAGCCTAAGCTTCTGGTTTACACAGAAGGGATGTGATTCTTGGCTCCAAAGAATGAGAAAACAACTGATCATTTTGCTGCCAAAGCTTCACACAATAGATCATGCTGGTGTTGGGACCTTGCCTTATTCAATTTGAGAAGGTTTGAAATTGAACACTCCAGCTAGTCCTCGTCCCCTTGCCAACTGTTCAAGCTCTTGAATTTTGCTTTTCAGGCTCTCCACCTCTCGTGACAATGCGTCATCTCTTTCCCTCATTTACTGAGAAAAAACACATGGATCTCAAATATAGCTCAAACAAATTTCAAGAAGGATGAATTTCAGTTCATTATAAGAGCTAATAGGATTTTTTTATCTCAACTCATGACGTAATAGAACATAATTGTTTAACACCAGAATCAATAAAATTCAAATTAGCAAATTACAACAGTTCCTTCTGCTGCTACAAGAGCAATGATGGATGTGGCACAAAATTGGTCCGTTATTTGGCAGATCAAAGGGACTAGATCAGCAGCCAGTTATCCAAAAAGTGCTCGCTTTACTGGGCCCATTCCATGAAATTACATTGAGATAGAATAAGTAGCCATAACCTAATTTATAATAACAATAATATTTATAAGTAATAACAAGAATACTTAAAAAAGGGACCTTGTCAACTCAACCTCAAGAGTTAGCTCTTAACAATTATAGTTAGTAACCATAAACTTGAGAAAGAGCTGCAAAGGAAGATGTTTACTGAGATAACATCACAGGAACAAACATATACTTTTAGGAATATTCAGTGTTTTTGGTTTTGGGTGATATGAAAGAGTTTGTCAAGACCAAACAAGTAACCAAAGAATTAGAGAGACTACCTCCAGCTCTTGCCTGCGAAGTTCCTCCTTTTTCGCTTCTGATCGAGAACTTCTTTGCACCTCAAAGTAAAGTGCAGCAACTGCAACCTGTTTCAGCAATTTAATAAAGTAGCCAAAGCACAAAATTAGACAACATAAAGGTGCTAGATGCAAGATACCAAAGTCAAGTGTTATTGCATCACTCCAAACTGACCACCATTATTAACAGATTCAACCAAATATAATGATGCCCTCTCCAAGCTGTATTTTTCATGATTCATTACTGTCTCACTCACAAGAAATTCGCAAACAAATGAAACAGATTATTTTTGTTACTACCTGTTGTTTCCTATGCTTCGGTTATCACACTATTTGATTGTTGTTACTGTTCCTTGTTTTCTGAATGCTATGTAGTGTTTTCCCTATTGTTTGCTATGTCCTCGTTACTTTGGATTTTTCTCTTCAAACAACTTTGATATAAGTTACTTGAGTCGAGGGTCTTTCAGATACAACCTCTCTACCTCCACGAGGTAGGGGTAAAGTCTGAGTACACTCAACCCTCCCCGGATCCCACCACCTGTGGGATTACACTGGGTATGTTGTTGTTGTTGGATAAAGCCAACTGGTAGCCCCTCATTCTAATTCATATTGTGTATGATTATGAAATGCTAAAGTAAGCTTCCAGATTTGCAAAAGAATAATAGACATTCAGTGATCAAATCATATGTCACTTATGTGAAGTGGAGGATTTTTCAACACTTACATGAAGGGGAAGGTTTTTTAACTAAGCAGAGAAAGAAGATTACAGTGGTTCCAATTGAAGATGCTAACTCAAACCTGTAAGCCCGAGACACAAAATCATAGACATAATAAGCACAGATGGAAGTAAGAAAAGGGTATGAGTTCATGTGGCAGCTGGTGACTGTTAGTGGTCCAAAGATTTGAGAAGTCAACAGAGGTGGATGAAAAATGCAGAAGAACTGTATAAAGCATATTTACACCTAACAGAAGGATACTAACCTTGGCTATTGACAGATGGCACCATTAAGAATCCATCTCAAATAAACAGTGAAAACCGTACACTTCCTACTAAACTCTAAAGACATCCAGAAAGTCAAGGAAGTTGGTGATGTGATGACAGGGGAGCCGGCGGCCGTAACTATAACTGTCCTAAGCTAGTGAAATTTCTTGTCGGGTTAGCTTATAAGTTGCAAGTCACAGTGATGTTTTAGGTATATTTATCTGAAAGTGACATATTAGGGATGTCTTCAATATGATAAGTAGTGTTCAGTACGATCTAAATTTTGCATTGACCACTCCTAAAAATTTAGAATAAGCAGTAATTAAAAGGAAAAGATTAACTTCTCTCTGTTGGGATGTCAAGAAAGTTGCCTAAAAATATATTTCTTGAGAAATTTGAAGTAAACTAAAGAAAAGGAAAACAAAAATCATGTTCTTGCATTTGTCTATGTGAAAGGAAATGGTGTTTTAAAACACAAACTATCTGCTTTCAAGTTATCAAAATATTTTTTTGGGATTTAACTTTAAGTAAAGTCTTTCATGTAAGAGAGTTTTCATTGCTTGCTGACTAACCACACATATAAAGTGTAAATGATTATCATCAGTACATTCCTTTCCCTCTCTTAGCAACAAAGGATACCTCAAAAAAGAAACAGATAAGCACTAGAGCCCAGGGGTTCAAGTGTAACTCTTGGTACTTCCCTTTTCCTTACTTAGCAACCCATGATAACTAGAAGAGAAGGAGATCGGCACTAGAACCCAAGAGTTCAAGTCTAACTCATCCAAGAGAGCTGAAAGGGAACTCACCACATAAACTCAGATCAAAATTTTGTAGCACAACCACAAAGTGCAGTCAGCGTAAAATGTTGGTTAAAATTATACTTGAAATCTTTTGCTCTAATATTTCAGAAAATATAGAAGTCTTCATCAGGCAGTATTTTTTTGACAATCCAATAGTGTGAAATCAGAATTGTGAGGAACAAGAGGTTAGGCCTTCTAATTCTAAGTCAATGTAATGGGCAGTAAAGGATACTATTTGGACAAGCTGCGAAAAGAAGAATAGTTTCATAACATGTCAGTACTCTATCAACTGCCCAAAGAAACTGAGAAGAGACCCTGGACTTTGATTTTCTTTTATCTTCCATTTCAACCATCATTACACCAAAATGTGTTCAATCAGCACACTACCAACATTGATTTAGTATTTAAAGTGGGTATTCAACACGGTATCTTTAAATTAGAGGAGTTTTCAGACAAAAGGACTTTCTTTTCCCGCTTTCACAAGTAAACAATTCACGAATAAAAATTACTCCCAAAAAATCATTCAACTGAGGTTCATCATATGGAACTTGGAAGTCTTAGATCAATTTTGTGTTGATAGCACTAAACATAATTCGTAGGAACTACTAAGCTTCACACAGATCACCCAAAGCAATATGCTTCTATATTTAACAGCACTTGACTTAGGAGCTACTTGCTCATGCATGATCAGTCAGAGTAATACTCATAAGCAGATATTTCAGATTTGAAGCAAATTTTAAAGCTAGCAGTGTATCTCGAGATGGTAGGTATGAGACTTTCATGTATACAAGTTTCAGAGCTCTAAGCTGTGTTTCAAACTCTTCCTGGGAAAGGAAATCACAAGGCAGTTGAGCAGAGAAGGATTCAGTGGACATGTTGGATCAGGCTTATTCCCACATATTGATGCAACGAGACTTCAATGCCCAAGATTTCAAGGGCTATGTGAATCATTAGAAGTTGCCACAGCTAGTCTGGGTAACAAAGGTATTTGTTAGCACAACTACACCCATACTGCAGTCAGAGTGAATATCGTATTTAAAATGCACTAGAATTCAAACCTTAAGAGTAGTTAGCAAAGTGTATGCTCTTATCTAAACAATAAAATGATATGTATCAGTTAACAAACAGAGGAAGCTTAGACCATCTCCAACCCACCACTATTTTATTCTCCATTCTCTATATTTGGAGAGTAAAAATAGAGAATGGGCACTCCAACCCACCTCCATATCACTCTCTATTCTTCAAATTTAGAGAGT
Source organism: Solanum chiquidenum (assembly GCA_029582725.1). Taxonomy (NCBI): domain Eukaryota; kingdom Viridiplantae; phylum Streptophyta; class Magnoliopsida; order Solanales; family Solanaceae; genus Solanum; species Solanum chiquidenum. Next base: position 7,588 of record JAJOOS010004125.1, on the reverse strand, counting down.
TGAATAGTAGTCTCCAAATTCTCCAAATTTGGAGAACTACTATTCACACTTCTATTTCACTTTTTTAATATTTTATTATTATTTCTACCACTTTCTAATTAACATATTATTTTACATATAATTTCATTAATTAAATATCTAATATTCATAATTCTTTTTAAATGTAATATAATATTTTTAAAAATATATTATTTAATATATACTACTTTCATCCCGAATTAATAGTATTTTAATTTTTCTAATTTTCATCAATAATATAATTTGATTTTATTACTAAGTTTCACTATAAAGAATACACAAAATTAAAATGATAAGATGAAAATTTTAATTTTGAAAATTGAGGTAAAAATGCTCATTTTGAACGTCATAATGCATTTATGGGTGCAACGTGATAATTTTGAAAATTGAGTGTTGATGTAATGCAATTATATTTCAATTTGTCCATTAATTTATATATATTATATTTTCTTGCAATTTATGTTATTTAAAAATTTAGAATAAAATATAATTTTATATTAAATAAAAAAATTGAAAAAATATAATTTTATGTCACATGAAAATTATATAAAGTAATTATTGGGAAAAGAATTAAGAATTTATATTATGAAATAAGAAAATAAGAATGAAATAGAAATAATAATATAATATTGAGGAGAGAGAAAAAGATTCATTTTTAGAGAGAAATAGAGAATTGAGTTGGAGTTGGTTGTCTGAAAAAATAGAAAAGTCGATATTTGGAGAGAAAAATAGAGTGTAGGGTTGGAGATGCCCTAAAGAGAACTATCTAGACATGTAATTACAGAGTCAAGTGGGTAGAAAAGTTTGCAGTTACTGTAACCGTTACCTCATTCATCCTAAAGAAGTTTTTCGAAACTAAAATCGATTTAAATCTTATTTAAGATCAACAATGGCTTAAAAGAGATTGAGTGGATTATTAATTAAAAGGAATTATTAAACAAATCGATTATAAATAGTAACTAACGATTTCACATCTAAAAAAGATAGAAAAATAGATTTTAAACAAAAGTATGTATAATGAAAAAATAAAAGTATTAGGGCCCTCTCTTATATTTCGATTTAGTACCCCAATCTTATTGAGTCGGCCTTAGAACTCGTTCATATTGATGGTCTCAAACTTGGAAGTTTTAGAGGGTCAATCAGAAACAAACTCTCTACGTCACAAAAGTATGTGTAAGGCTTTTAATCTTACCCTCCTCAGACTTTACTTATGGGATTACATTGAGTTTATTTTGCTTTGTCATATCCTCAACAAACTTTGGTATCACTCACATGTGCCTCCATAGGGTCAAAGGAACTCAGGTTCCTCATAAACAGATCTCTCTGAACTCTCGGTGAAAAATATCCACAAATAAGGATATCAAAAATTCAAAGGACAGCACAATGCTAATCTGATCAAATATCCACAAATCTGCTTTTGATATCATAGCTTACTCGTCCACAATGCTAATCTGATCAAATGAATGAACAATGTCTACTTATACAAAAATTAGTCACATAATGTATCAACATGTTAACATTAGTGCTTATAATCAAATTATAACACAGACTTATCTTTTAAAACGACATCGTTGTACCCAAATATTCTTACAAAACAAGCGATCAACTGCTCTTGTATCACATCTTCAGTAGGAAGCTCTACATCTGTCTCATTCTTCAAAGACGTAACACCTTTATCGACAATCCCACAAGGCACAATATGCTTAAAGTAGTTTAAATCAGGGTCCATGTTGAATGCTAATCCATGAGATGTGATCCCAGATGAAATTCTAACTCCAATCGCGCCAATCTTTCTGTCCTCAACCCAAACCCCAGTTTCGCATTTTTGTCCAACCTGTGCTTTCACACCATACATAGATGCCAATTCAATCATGGTTAGCTCAAGCTTCTCAACGTACATTCTAGCCCCTAAACCAATATCTCTCAACGAAACAATGGGATATAAGATCGCTTGGTGAGGACCATGAAAAGTAATGTCACCTCCCCTTTGCGTATAGTGAAGTTCCGCCCCCATGGACTTGAGCTCGGTATCAGGAATGAGTAGATTATGAACTGTTTCCCTTTTGCCAACTGTATACGTCGGTGGATGCTGTAAAGATAATAGGGTATCAGTAATTTTTAGAGCTTTTCTATCAGATATCAGCTTCTCTTGCAACTTCAGTGCCTCCAGGTAATTTATCGTGCCCATCTTCCAAACCTCAAGGCTGCGCCTCATTTGCCTGAACATCACGAAACAATCAATCATTCGTGTAAGTGAAGAATACTGAAACAAAATGACAAGCTCACGATATCAAATTTGGTGGCCGGAGCAATTTCTCAGGTCACAAACTTATCCCAAATGTTATACTCTACATTTTCTCAAAGTAAAGACAGATACGCCTTACGTGCATAGAAGAGTTTTAAAACAAATCTGAACTATTACAATCCAAAATAAAAGAAGTTCGATAAAGAAAACTTACACTACCTAAACTAGCTTATTCTATGCTTCACCCGATGTCTCGGGGTCTTGTCCACAAACGGCCTCCATTCTCACATTTGTTTTATTCCGGGAAATGGATCCATGATATTAGAAAGCAAATAAAATCACACAAGCAATCAAATGTGTCTCAAATTTTGCCTACCTAAACCTCATTCAATAGACTAATATTGCAATAAAACTTGTTCCATAATTTAAACAGAACTTATTCTAAATCATTAATCAATTAGGCTTCTTTAATCACACAAATCATCCCAAATTCACCTATTTAGCAAACCATTATTATTCCTTTTAACTAGTCTTCATTCTAAACAAACAGATTGTCCATTCCATGAATCACAGAATCACATCGCCAGAATATCAAATCCAAAAGGAAACGAAAATGAACATAGAATTGAAGAATTGGAGCCCACTTCTCTTTGCAATTTTGGCTATAAACAGAGAGCTCTAGAACTCGGATTGATCAATGACCTCAAATGGTACTCATCATTCTCAACAGAGACTCTTACCAGGGATATATACATTTTAAATCCAATTTAAAAATTTGTCTTTGAATCTGATTATTCAATGCAATGCCAAATCAAGATCTAAGGTTTTCCTTTTTATCCTTTTGTTATTGGATAGAGTAATCAATTTCATAATTTAGTTTACAACAACAAGAAACACCCCTTTTACAAAATACAACCGTATATGCTCAAAACTCAAAAGTTAAGGAAGCTAACAAAGCAAGATCTATTTTTTCCCTTGATTGACCTACCATACATCAAACAGAAAAGCCCCTTGAAAGCATGAGTGTTACATCAAAATATTCACCAAAAATGAATTTTAAGAAAAAGGGAAACATTCAAATCAATTCAAAGAAAGAAAAGTAAGTTAAGGAAATATATATAAAGATAAATAAGGTAGAGAGAGAACCTACAAGATTTTTCAGGGGAAGCTTCAATTCACTGCAAAATCTTATTTTCTGTTAATTTTCCATTCCATTTCTTTCCACCCTTTGCTTCTCACAGTTTTTCCATTATTGGGTTATTGGTTGGATTTTGAGTTTGTAATATGAATTATTGGGTAAATTGATAATCTATTAAAATTATAATAATTTATTATTTTTTGCGTTAGATAAATATTAAATTCACTATCTTTTGGATTGCTCACTTTTCCTTTTAACCTTCAATTTCACGCTATATGTTACTTTGAGTTTGCAATTTCACATTATACTTTGTTTCTTTTAATTTCTTTTTGTGTTGCACTTGTATAACTCTTTTCACGTTAGTTATTACTTATTATTGTTTTTATTTTATGAGCTCTATAATTATTTTGTCATTTTAAATTATTAAAGAAGTCATATATTTATTTTATGAGTAAATTAAAAATCAAAATTAATAAATATTATCTTATTAATTTATAAACGAAATCAATAATATATAAAATCAAATCAAACCGAATAGACTATAAGCACATGGACAAAATATTACATTATCTTGTGGTAACCACTGGTCACCTTGGGCTCACGCTTATCTCTCCACGTGTCATACGAAGCTTCTATTGACATCGAATATATCTCCATTAATTTTTATTTGCCTATCACATTAATTAGAAAAATTACATGTTTATTTAAAAAGTTAAAAGATAATTTAATTTACTTACTCAATTTGTTTCTATATCTATATTTTTTGCCACTTCACTTTACGAATTCAATTTCTTAAGAGAAGTATTGAAAATATTTTTCAATTTATGTATGAAACGCTAATTTCATTTTCAAAATTATTGAAAATCTTAAAAGACATCTCTTTATTTGATTAATTGAATTTAAATACAACTCGATCTCTAACATAACATAGTTGATGGTCTCTTTATTACTTTCTCTGTTTATTTTTACTTGTCAATTATTCTTAAAATAAAATTTTCATTGTACTCGTCACTTTTGACATATAAAAAAAACAATAATATTTTTTCATGTTTACCCTCAATATTAAATATCGTTCCTTCAAATTATTTAGACTTAATAGTTAATACTAAACATATCTGTCAATAATTATTTTTTTAATGGGTGTGCTGAGTCAAAATGTGACAAATAATTGTGAGGAACAAGTAAAGCCTCGAATTGCGGAACTACTCATGTCAACGTGGAATTGTGTGCCACCCAATTTTCCCCAATCTATATTTTGAGGTAGAATTGTATCGATATACTTCTTTTGTTACTGAAGAGTTGAGTGGAAGAAGGAAGAAAGTAGCGATGGATCACGCAGCAGATGCTCATCGGACTGATTTGATGACAATCACTAGGTTCGTGTTGAATGAACAGAGTAAATACCCTGAATCTCGCGGCGATTTCACTATTTTGCTCAGTCATATTGTTCTTGGTTGCAAATTTGTTTGTACTGTTGTTAACAAGGTCAATTTTAATCGTTGACTTTGATTGACTGTTGGAATCTTGCTTAATCACATTTGTTTCCATGCTCAATTTCCTCAGCCAATCATTTCTATGTTCTTCGTCTCTAATTGTTATTTCGGTTTTGATGCTTGTGCGGGTGGTGTGGGAGATAACATGTATTAAGTGGAATAGTCAAAGTGTGCGCAAGCTGGATGGATACAATAGTCATAAAAAATAGATAATCTTGTGTATGATGATTGTGTTGGTGGGACAAGGAGATAATAAGTATTAAGTGGAATAGTCGAAGTGTGTATAAGTTGGATGGATAGAATAGTCATTAAAAAATGATCTTGTGTATGATGCATGTCACATGTGTTGGTGGGAGATAACATGAACAAAGTGGAAAAGTTGAAGTATGTGCAAGCTGATTGGAGCTAGTCAGACAAATAGTCATAAAAAAAGATAATCTTGTTATGATGACTGTGTTGGTGGGGAATTACATGTAGTAAGTGGAATAGTCGAAGTGTGCGCAAGCTAACTGGATAGGACAGTCATAAAAAGATAATCTTGTGTGTGATTTCTGTATTGGTGGGAAATAATAGGTACTAAGTGGAAAAGTTATAGTGCGTGCAAGCTGCTGGACAGAATAGTCATAAAAAAAATAATCTTGTGTATAATGGGTTGGCGATTTGCTTTAGAAAAGGATTGATCTGCTTAGGCTATGCATGAAGATGTATAATCTTGCTATTGAGAGATATCTTTTTTATTGGTAATCTAGGTATGGCTACGGTATTCAGTTTCAGGTTTTCTCATCATTGTATGTTTTTGGGTCAAGTTAAAAAGAAATAGCTCTTAATTAGTGCGAAATGAAGCTTGAATTTGCACCCAAGGGTGTGGACAATGAAGTAGATTGAGAATCCTGAGGTCTCAAATTCAATTTCCAATGGAGGCAAAATGTTAGGTGATTTCTTCTCATATGTCCAAGCTTTTGGGAGGTAGTAGGCATGCAAGCTGACCGGGACACCGTGGTTATCAATTTTGTTTTTTTTTAATAAAGCTTGAATTTTACAAGTTCACTGCAAGAATTTGAGATTTTCTTCGATAAAATTGTTTTCCTTTTAGTGCTTAGTTGAATGAAGGAATGTCATTTCGTCATTCTTTCTTCTCTATTCAAATTTACAGCAGTTCCTGGTGGATTGGTTTTAGAGCGGCTCTCTGAACTATCCTTCATTATTATGTTAATGGTCAGAGGCATAGGAAGCCTTGCTGCAGTGACTCTTTAAGCATGCACTTTAGACTAGTTTTACGTTGTTTTGTTTTATCCTTCCTTCTATTATTGATGTATGTACCTGTGGATACATCTTTTCAGGCAGGTTTGGCCAAACTCCTTGGGCTTGCTGGTGAGACCATTATTATGTTAATGGTGAGAGGCTTGCTTGTTCCTCACAATTATTTGTCACATTTTGACTCAGCACACCCATTAAAAAAATAATTATTGATAGATATGTTTAGTATTAACTATTAAGTCTAAATAATTTGAAGGAACGGTATTTAATATTGAGGGTGAACATGAAAAAATATTATTGTTTTTTTTTATATGTCAAAAGTGACAAGTACAATGAAAAATTTATTTTAAGAATAATTGACAAGTAAAAATAAACAGAGAAAGTAATAAAGTTAAGAGATGTCTTTTAAGATTTTCAATAATTTTGAAAATGAAAATAGCGTTTCATACATAAATTGAAAAATATTTTCAATACTTATCTCAAGAAATTGAATTCGTAAAGTAAAGCAGCAAAAAATGTAGATATAGAAACAAATTGAGTAAGTAAATTAAATTATCTTTTAACTTTTTAAATCAACAAATAAAATAAACATGTGTTTTTCTAATTAATGTGATAGGCAAATAAAAATAAAAGAAAATTAATGGAGATATATTCGATGTCAATAGAAGCTTCGTATGACACGTGGAGAGATAAGCGTGAGCCCAAGGTGACCAGTGGTTACCACAAGATAATGTAATATTTTGTCCATGTGCTTATAGTCTATTCGGTTCGATTTTATATATTATTAATTTCGTTTATAAATATACTAAATAATACTAAATTAATAAGATAATATTTATTAATTTTGATCCTTAATAGTTTGATTTTTAATTTACTAATAAAAGATACCCATAAAATAAAGGGAAAAAGGACAAATATACCCCCGAACTATTGTAAATGGTATGTAAATACCCTTTGTTATACTTTTAGGATGTTGATGCCCTTACTGTCAAAACTTTGGGGAGTATATACCCTTTCTACTAACGACGGAACACGTGTCACAATCTAAAATATTTACCTAATTTTTATTAAATTTTTACCCATAATCAACAGATTTACCCATATTAATTTAAAACCCACCCAAAACCCTCAAATTCTTCGTGTATCATTGTTGTTAGTCTCGTCTCTTTAGATGCGTCTCCTGGAGCTTTGACACACCCATCTGCTGAATTTCCTTTGGGTAGAACCCCTGTTGATTTGGCATCTGCCAATGGACACAAGGAAATATCTGGATTTCTTGCTAATCTTCTTTGACTACTCACCTTTCTAAGCTTACTGATGCAAAGGAAGAACTTGCTTCAGAAGTTTGTGAAGCAAAAGTTGGAGAAACAGTTACAGAGCGTGTAAATTCCATGATAGCTCCAGTGATTTCGATCGAGTAGAAAGGGTAACAGTTAT
>JAJOOS010004124.1:0-33749 GCA_029582725.1 Solanum chiquidenum | reverse complement strand
TGGGCCGGTTAACTATCTTAGCCGGCCCAATCCCTCATGGGCCAAAACCAAATCAGGCTCAACCTTTAAAGCCTCTTCAAAAGCATTATGGGCCTCAATTTTCAATCCCTTAATCTCATAACATTGGCCCAACAAACAAAAGGCCTTAGCCCGATCCGAACAATTCAATTTAACAGCTTCCAATAGATCCATTAAAGCCGAATCAACCCGTCTCTTCCGGTTCAACGCCACCATTAACTCCGCCCGTTTCAGCAGCGCATCCGCTCTTTCACCGCCGGACAACGACTTCACCGCCGGCGGAGATAAGGCGGAATCCAACGATCTTAAAGCGGCGAGTTTGTGTCCGATTAGATCGAGTGATAAAGCTTTGAGAATATGAGCTGCTGGATCTTTTGGATCGATCGATAGGGCTTTATCAGCTTCGCCGGCGGCGAGTTTAGCGAGGTTGAAGGAGGTGGTTTTTTTGCTCCGATTGGATTTTGCACGGGAGAGGAATTGGGCGCCTTTGATGAAATGGGAATTGGCTTGGTTTGTGGATCGGGTTTTTGATCGGAGTCGGGTTAAGGCTTGTTTGGGGAAATTGTAAATGGTATAGAAAATTCCGAGAGTGAAAAGAAGGATAACTAGCTGAATCAGTATGTCTGTTTCCATTTTTTTTTGGAGTGACAGCCAAACAGGGACTATTCTTTGAGCTTCACTAATTCTTGTGTTTTAATGGAGGACTGTATTCTTTTTTGAGTTTTGGTGGTGATGGTCTTTATTTTTGGAGGCCCATAGACAATTATAGGCCCATTGGGCTTGAGTAATTCGGATTCATTTTTTTAGTTTCTCATTCGATGGCCAACTAATTCTGATTCAAAGGAAAAAAAACGCTCACTCAAACCCGAGACGTCTTATTAAGTGTAGAGAGTCTGAAATGAGCTGTTTTAATCCTTTTCCCATATGTTATAAATGATTTAATGAAGCACAATCACTTGGTTTTCACTGCATCAATTTTGTGCTGCAACATTTTCACATCCAAATTTTGAGACAAACTCAGATATTTTTGATACTGCTTCTCATTGTTAAGATGTACAGCATCTCGAAAACTTTCAACCCGAAAAAACAGCTAGTGGAATAATACTGGATTGATTTTACAAGACATATGTACAAACAGAGAACAAGCAGATGCAGAACATCGATTGATGATATCAAGATCAAAACATTACTCCATAACGAGCTGCATATGACGATTGAGATCCTTGAGATAAGTTGTGCTACTGTAATCTTCTAAATCACAAGCATCTAGCATCAATGCTCTTCCTCCTGTTGATTTCTGCTTCATGTCTATTGGTAAGTTCTCGCCTTTCAATAGCTGAACAGCCTGCATTGTCCAACAATTTACAAACATTCGGGTAAAATGATCATTTTGTACTATTCAATATCATTGTGTACCAAATTGTATCGATGTATTTGAAGTCAAATTCAAGTTAGGTTTTCGCGGAAGGACAAGTTATCTAGATCACTAGCTCTATGACCAAGTATTGCAAGGTGTTCCAAGTCTTCATGTAATCAATAAGTTAGGTTTCATTTGAAATGTCTTTGTACTTTAACACTAGGGTTGTAAATAGGGCGGGGTAAGGCAAGTCTTAACCAAGCAAAATTTTGACTCGGTCTACCCTGTCGTGTTTAGCATTTATTTCTATGTTAGACCAGCCTAACCCTACCCCGCTAAGTCTTTCCCAATATAAGTTTTCAAGGTGTCGTTATCCATCTTTGTCCAGCTAGCTCATAACGAAATGTTAGATTAGTGTACTTTGGAGTGGGGAGGGGGAGGCGAATAGTAACCTCCTTTGTGTAACCAACCCCCCTTTGATCAACATGTTTTGAGTTTTTAAAAATCAAAATTTGGAAAATAGAACGCTCGTAATGTAAGTATAGAAATAGTTTGCGAAGATAAGGACATACCCGTATCATGTTAGGACGCATGTTTGGCAAGTGGTGAATGCATGTAGAAGCTGTAAACATAGCTCGTTTCATCTCAACAACATCATAGGCATCTCCTAGACGAGGGTCCGCTAATTCCTTGACATTGTTCTGTTCCAGCAGTGGTTTTGCCTTTATGCAAATATGGCAGCAGATATGAATATTTCATACAGACATGCAGAACAAAAGGGAAAATACGACTTGCATGTGTTCACATTGTTCAAGTTGAGAGTAATGGGTTCAGTTGAGGCCATACCGACATTACAAGACTCTGTCTGGATGAATCAACAGCACGACGACCAGTAATGAGCTCCAATAGCAGAACACCAAAGGCAAAAACATCGGTCTTCTCATGAACAATCCCGTGCATAAAGTACTCTGGTGCCATATATCTGAGAACCATTTTTGTCATATTTTAACGAACTAACACATCTAAAAAGGCAAACGAACTAAACTTTACATACCCGAAAGTGCCTTCAATAGGAGAAACAATATGATGAACCCATTTTTCTGGCAGCCACTTTGCTAGTCCAAAATCAGATATCTGCAGGAACACAAACAACAACAGAAAAAACGTTCGAAAATCTCAAGCAACTGACATGAAATTATTCATTGAAAGTGAAGTTCCGAAAGCTAAACTAGATTGAATTCAAACCTGAGGTTCATAATCTTCCGTTAGAAGAATGTTTGAAGCTGTAATATCTCTATGGATTATGCGCCTTTGGCAATCACAATGAAGATAACGTAATCCTTCAGCTACTCCAACCGCCACTTTATATCTTATTTTCCATTCAAGGCACTCTTCTCTACCTGAAATGCTGAGTTCTCCTTTTATCAGTCTAAACTACATCAAAATCCCAATTCATCACATTGCATTCATATTCTACTAAATGATGTACTCTATACACACTCACGGAGTAAAATCCGTTTGCATTGTCATCGTATTTAAACACGTTGTAGTTAGTCAGTGACCACCGAGACATGAATACTAACAAAGGGATTCATCAAAAATGTGACATATACGATTTGACCCTTATGGCCTTATCTTATTTCAAGAGGATTTCGTAGGATCGTTATCCTTAGTCCTAACCATTGTAGCATGTGTGTCGCCCAAGGCATAAGGGGCATGATGACTACATCATCCTCACCTTCCTCCAACATATCACTAACAGTCTGTTTAGGGTTCCAAACTCAACGAAGGTAACTTAACACGATAGTTGTGCTCATTGTAGGACTTAACCAACCCCGTAATAAGTTTCAAATTAATTTTCAACAAAACGGATTCAATTAAACCCCCTTGTCTCCACCTAAATCCACCCCTAGTTGTAGTATGTTAACCACTTATTATGAGCAACTATCTATGCTTATCTTCTAAGTGACTTTATAGTGAAAATTCTCTCTATCAATGTTAAACTTATCGTTAGATGATACATGTCCAAGTAATACAACATTACACAAGAAGATCAAGATTAAGTGAGAGAGAAATACAGCACCGTGTAGTATGGAAGCGAGGCTGCCATGGTGCAAGTACTGAAGAACAAGGTGCAAACCACCATCAACACTGAAACCAATTAACTTAGCAGCATTAGTGTTGTTGATATGAGCAATGATTCCTAACTCAGACAAGAAGTCTCCAACTCTGTCCTCATCATTCTTTTCTTTCTTTGTTATTTTCTTGACTGCAACAACTTGACCATCTTGTAAATGTCCTTTGTACACTTCTGCATGCCCTCCTTTGCCAATTAAGTTATCTACTCACATTTCAACACATAAAATTAGTAAAGTATTAATATAAATTACCAACAAAGGAAGTTTATGTTGGTACTTTTTGTTTGAAGTTGCTTGCAGATTATGCAATCTATAATTATAAGAGTGTAGTAGTAAATTATCTTGAAAGTAACATGTTTTATGTAGAATTGTGGGATTCTTGGCAAAGGAGGATTCATGATTTGAAATTTGTGGATTTTTATAACGATGTCAATTTAATATACAATAGTAACTCCGTTCATAATCAAATAATCAATGGATTTCTTAATCCTACAGAGTCCATGTGAACTCATAGATGACACTCTTGATCCGCCCCTGATTCTTGGACAATTGGACCATTCTTTACTCTATAATGGCCTTATAGGCGCGGTCAGACTAATGGTCAATGAAGTGATGAAAATCATAAAAGTTCAAATTCCAACAAACATACAAAAAGCTAGGATATTTTTTTATAAAATGAGAAATTTCAGAGAGGTAGGGCATGTGATTCAAAACCTAAGAGATAATTGGCTCGCCCTTCTACCTTTCTGCACTTAAAAATACCAAGTAAACTTTTTTTTCCCATTTATGTAAGCCTTGGTGAGTAGAGTTATCCAATATTTGTGTGTGGTGACTCGACGAAATAGTAATTCTACACGCAAGCTGCCTCGAACACGACCTTTATCGACAAAAAAAGGAAGACAAGAAACTGCTGGCATGTGCAAGATGAGTACACCTGCAGCTGCTCCAGCTACATCAACTAGGCCGGCCTTAATCAGAAATTTTAATTCTGATGGGACAAATTGAAACATCAAGGCCCATAGACAATAATAGATAAAATAATTGGATTCATGGTTAGTTGTCACTTGTCACTCTCTCTTAGGCATGGTTCAAGAATTCATATTTCTACATTTTCTTACAAAGATTACTACTCTAATTTGCCACTAATATAGCATTTTAAAGTTTTTATAGAATTTGTTTAAAATTATAACAAGGGGTATTTCAAAATATAAAAAAAGACCTTCAAGTATATATTTTTTGGGTTGGTAAGTGAAGCTAGTAGTCAAATGGTGTAAATAAGCAGGTCCCCACTAGTCCTTTTTGGGGTTTCCCACCTTATCTCTATGAGGTCTGATTAATTTAAATTTGTGTTTAAATTTTTTATTCTGGTGATAAAACGTTTATTATCTCTTCAATTCTTAAGTCGAAAGTCTATCAAAAACAACATCTCTACCCTCACAAGGTAGGGGTAAAATCTCCACATACTCTATGCTCCGCAGATCCCATCTCATGAGATTATACTGAATATGTTATTGTTGTTGAAACTCACCTTATCATAAGAGATTACTAGTATTTGTCTTATCTCTACAATCCTTGAGTTGAGAGTCTATTAGAAACAACTTCTCTACCCTCACAAGGTAGGGGTAAAATCTTCATATACTCTATGTTCCCCAGATCCTATCTCATGAGATTATACTGGATATGTTATTGTTATTGAAACTCATCTTATCGAAAGAGATTACTATATATTTAAAGCTCAAACCTAAGACCGTTCTTATCACCTCACCACGACCTTTGGTGGTGGTTCCCACAAGTCACTATCAATTTCACTTTTGTGATAAAAATGTTCAGCAGTCCATGTTTACTTTTTCTGCCTTGGGCCAAAGAAAAGTCTCAAGATCAAGCACTAGGCTTCTTTGACTAGTGAATGAGAATGTGGGGTAGTTGAATTCCCCAAGAACCCAGCATTTTAAACGTAAATGTGAACTTTATTATTTAACAAAAGACAATAGCATGCGGCCTTAATATGCACAAAAAAGTACTCTCCATATGTCCCATGCCTATATAGGCTTCTCCTTAAAAAGTCAGTTCGATGCACAAAACATTATGTGTTAACAAGATTGTGAACTTGAGAAAATAGAGAGAAAGATGATGAAGACGGGTAAAGATAAAGGACCCACGGTGAGTTCTTACATGTGATACCTATGACGAAAAGTGGGACGATGAAATTGGGTTTAAAAAAAAAAGACTGACATGCTTCTAAGCTGATAAGATTTCGAAAAAAGGTAAAACATGACATGTTAAAGCGAACCCTTCAATAGGAAAATGAAGTACTATATAAAACTAGGCACAACTTCACATGGTTCACCTGTTTGTGAATTTGATGGAACATAAATGAAGAGACAAATTTTGAGATATGATCAAAATGAACAATACATATAAATTATGGGATGTGATAAATAAGTCGTTAATAGCAACATAATCAATATATTTCCACAAAGTGGTGTTTGAGAGCAATAGAATATACACAGACTTAATCTTAATAATAGAAAGACTGTTTCTGATAGACTATTGAGTCTCGATTCAAGGATAACAAATAAGCCTAGATAATGTAAAATTTTCTTTTTAATATACTATTAAAAGAAAAGGAGTAATAAAACAATTCACTGTATTTCTCCTGAACTTGCAAGCTTAAATTCATTTTATTAATAATAATGAGTTACTAAATACTATGTATATACTACATGTAATTATAATTGGAAATTCTATGGTTTATTAGAAGGATAAGGATTTTGATGAATTCAAAATTTTGGGTGGAGTAGTAATAAAGTATTGTCTTTGTCAAGAAATTAATGGTCATAACCCTAATCCAACTGTCCCATGTTATAAAAAGCAATGAACTTTTTGGATTTTTAGTAACCCTACAATAATTTAAATTTAAATTTCTTGAAAATGAATTTCATTTGGTTTAATTAGCATTTGCTATCATACAACACAAATTTATAAATGGAGTCGGGAGATGATAAGATATATTCATATTATTTTCCTAAGAAGTAGAGGGGTTATTCCTGATAAACACTCTGTTGAACTCAACATTACTAAAGTTTTTCCCAAAATATACTTTATTCTCTTTCAAATTTCAAATGAAAAAGTGTCTATGTTTCTTAAACAAGAAAGAGTATATGAAAAAATTAACTAAAATAAATGTGCAAATTACTTGTTTCAATAACTAAGACAAAATTTTAGCAATAAAACAATGGAAATTTCTTTCTTTTTTCATCAAAAGGTGTCCACATTTTATTGCTCCCATATGTTTTAGCATCCCAAGAACAAATGGGGAACATAGCAATTTTACAAAGAAAGGCACCTATACCTTTGAGCAAAGATAATTTTGAAAACCACCCATAAAAAAATATAATAACACCAAAGTGTGATCTACCTATCAATAAACTAGAAAAAACCTATTAAAAAATACTTACTTCTTCTGCTTCAATTTACGTGTGTCACTTATACTTTTATCTGTTTAAAAGGGATAATTTGATGCACTAAATTTTTATTATATATAAAGTTTGAAAAATAAATTCTAATCAATTTATCGTACATAATCTTATCTTATATTTCTGTAAGAGACTATTTTTATAACTCGCACACATAATTTCTTGCACACATAAAAACAACTTAATCAGTTATATCAAAATTTCCCTCAAAGAAAATATATCACTTTCTCTTAAATATTACCCATGACAAATTTAAGATTATGTATAATATATCGATTCCTATATTTAATATTTTCACTTCGACATCAAACATAACAATTCAAAATCTCACCAGATAAAAAAACATATCAATACTTACATATATTTACTCTTAACACAAAAAAATTCAAAAAATATTACTCCCTCCGTCTCATTTTATGTGGCAACATTTCCTTTTTGGTCGGTCCCAAAAAGAATGTCACATTTTCTTATTTGGTATAATTCCTCTTTTACCCTTGTTGGTCCCACTTAATCTTGAAAAGAGTACTCCAATACATTTATTAGGAGAGAGAAAAATAAGTCTATTTTTATTAAGAGCAATTTGATAAATATTTCAAAGTCTTTATCTATTTATTAAACTCCGTGTCCGATCAAATATTGTCACATAAAATAAAATGGAAAGAGTACTAATTTTTTATAACTTCACGTTCAATCAAACTAAATCACATAAAATAAAATAGAAAAATTAACATCAAACATCCTACAAAATAGTTAAACGACACACAAGATGACTCATACAACACCAGTGTCACAAATTCATATAATTCAAATTATTACCCCCAATTCCGAAAGCAAAAATTATAATAACAACAATAACATATCGAGTATAGTAGATATCGAGTACCAAATAAAAAATAAATTAATATCGAACTTAAATATGAATATCGAATACCTGGCGAGAAATTATCAGTAGCTTGAGCAAGTTCATCAAGGTTAAAATTCCTCCATGATGGCTTCGGAACAACAAAATCATGGCAATCGATTGTTTCTTCTTCAGCACTTCGAATTCTGGACAGTAATTTCCTCTTTATATTCTTCTTCGCTAGTAAATTTTCATATCCAACTAATAAAGGAATCGCCGATAATCTCCGCATCGATTTTCTCTTCATCTGATCGAACAAATTCTTAAATCTCAACCCTTGCCCTGTTTCTTCTCCACCGCCGCCGCCGGATCCGTCGGATACGGCCGATTTTTCGCCGACGGGAGACGGAGATGAACCGAAGCTCCGGCTTCTTTCGCCGCTGCTTATACTGCTGTTATCGGAATCCGATGTACCTGATATGTGAATTTCCAATACTGCCCTTGGCGATAACTGGTCGTTATCTTTTTTCTCATTTTTTTCACCTGATGAAATTGTAATTTCCACTTCTTGTTCCTTTTCTACTTCTTGGGTTTTTATTTCTTCTTTCCCTCCATTTTTTGGAATTTGTACAACACTTTCACCTACAAAATAAAAAATAAAAATACATACTAAAATTTTAATAAACATTAAGTTTGGAATTCATAATTATAAGTATAAAATGAGTTTAATTAGTCACGTAATTATATATCTAAAATGAAACTTGTTTATTAAAGTGCTTCTTCGTTTGCTCAAAACGTTTCTATACAAAAAAAAAAGATCATTTCGTTCTATTTTTAGTAAAAGGGCGGAGGGAATTTGTATATGTTGTTTTAGAAGTGCAGAAATATCTAGAACTGAATGCAGAAAGTATGAAAAGACATCACATAAATCAATCACGTTTAAATTCTGAATCCACCTCTGTTTCTGTTTATATGTGTAAAAATGTTCAAAAAATTTAAAAGGGGTTTATTATAAATACTCATAAAAGAAAAAAGGGAAAGAAAAGAACCTTCCATGGTATATTTGGAGATGTTTTTGTTGTGTGAAACACAAATGAAATGAAATGAATCTAAGAAGCTTCTTCTAAAATTTCAAGAATTTTGGTTTGGAAATTGAAAAGGAATTTAGAAGAATTAGAATATATTCTATGAAGGTTTACATTTGAGGTTCAATCATGATTAATAATAATTCTTCTCCCTCAAAGAAGAAAGAAGAAGAAAAAAAGAGAAAAATGGTATATCTTAGAGAAGTTGTGATTCTTTTTTCTTTGAATGAAATTTAAAAAAAGAGAGGTTGAAGAAGAGGCAATAGAGAGAAAACCGGTTATGTAGTACTTGGAATATTATTATGTGTGGTTTACTTACATTTATATGTTAAATGGAATGATAATACTATAATATATGGTGTGTTTGGTATGGAGGAAAGAAAATGTTTTTCAATTTTTTTTATGTTTTAATATAATTAATAATAATAATAACATATTTAATGTATTAGTACAAGATTCGATAGCTTTCGTGATCATGCTGGTTTGGCGTAGAGTTTAATACTAAAGGTCTCCAGACTTTCCGGCGGTCTTTTTTTGAGTCTATGAAAAAGTTGTAGTAAAATTGCGTTTTTCATCCGTCGTTCTTATTTCTTGTGTGTGTAAATTCTACAAATGAAATATGAGAAGTGTAAAGTGTACGTAGATCAAATCTTTATCTTGAAATGTAGAGAGATTTTTCTAATAGACCCTCGATTTAAAGATATTTTTTCATGTTAGTTTGGTCAATATATTTTGAAAAACAAATTTCTTAAGAAAAACAAATATCGTAAGTGACATTTCAAATTGATTATATCCTCCTCACACACCCAACATTTCCAAATTCCAACCCTAACCTCTTGACCATCCCGATCCCCCGCTACATCCCAAACCTCCACAGTGTTTTGTTACATTATATATAAGTATTTTTAGATAATAAGTAAGAAAATAACTTATTTTTAGGAAAATATTTTTTTTCATACCAAACAGACCCTTAAATGTATAATTATTTTATTTTATGTGGTTGATGAATCCTAACCGTTTGATTTAGACATTCATGATTTGTTTTTTCATTGATGAGATCTCAGCCGTTGGCATTGGACATTCTTGATTTTTGGCGCAACTAACGCTGTGTGTATTGTCGGGGAAAAGATCAAATAACGAACCCAACTAACTTTCATGTAAATTTTAGAGGGTTTGGAGGGTATTTTAGGTAGACAATATTTTTTATGGTGAAGTAGTATTATATTATTATTGTCGGAGTTAGAATTTTTACTATGAAAAATCAAAATATAAAAAAATAAATACACGAAGAAAGCTAAAGGGATTAAACATTTCGTATGTATAACTATATAGATAGCGTAATTTTCTGACAAATAAGTATCAATTGAAGATAATACTTGTCCATATTGAGTGGTTATACCAATCCATGTAATTTTACTGTAGTTAAGTGATTTAATAGTTTAAAAATGCATTTGAAAGTTTGTGTACCAATTTATTTCATATATTTATTGACTTGATATAAACACAGACAATTAAGTATTTTTTATTGTTATCAAGTTAAATAACATATAATTATTTTAACAAATAGAGGACGATTCAAATTTTTAACTTTATAAATTCAGAATACCATTAATTAGTCCACTAATAACTTGATTCACTTGTTTAGAATTTAATTTATATTTTATTCAATAAATTTCTAAATACATATATTAAAGCGTGAGTGAATGTTACTAGACTCGAACTTAAATACATAAATTATTTGCATACGCCCCTAATAATAAGTAACACTTGATAACTTAGCTTGAAAACATATATTAAATAATAATTTATATTAAACTATACTAATAATATCAACAAATTTTATATTGTCTTATTATTTTGAAATTAGGTTTCAAAAGTTTGAAAACATATCTCAAGGCATGTCCAAAATAGTCAACATTTTTGGATCTTCATAGGTATGTTGGGACAACATCATTGGAAAATGAAAGTAAAAAAACAAAAACAACGATAATAATATATTCAATATAATTTTACAAAATAGATTTGAAGAAGAACGAATATACACGGACCTTACCATTACCTTAGAGGTAGAGAGGTTGTTTCCAATAGACATTTGACTCAAGAAAAAACAGTCAATTTTTATTTTTAATAAAAATAATGAACAAATTATTGGTTCATGATGAATGGGATTAATTAAGATGAAAAAAAAAGTTTTTTTTAAGTTTCTTAATGGAATTTCTAGAACAATGAATCTCTTGTTATACAATGCATTTAGCTAATAAGTAGGATTAATTAAGACCATATTCATGATCATGAGAAATTACATGTGATATGTTTTTAAGTTAATTACATGAAACTTCTGTTTATACATAATATTTAAAAGGGCTTAATTATATTCAAAATTTGTTGTGTAATGGGAATTTGAGCCATGGAAATATCTTATAGTACATTGCATTTAACCAGTGAGAATAAAATAATTAACATTCGTGAAATTATACGTGGCATTCAGACTAGCTTGTGCACCCATCTCGACTCTTCCAAGCACCAAAAATTGCAGAATAGGACACCGAAAGGGATGGTCTTGAATATTTGGCCGCCATTAATGATTTTTTTGAAAAATGACATTTGTAGTTTATAATTGAATATATAAGTTTTAGTTGTAATGTATGCATAAGTTAGTTTTTCCTATGATACAAAATTTGTAATCAATTCAATTAAAGAATGATGATTTATTAATTCATTCTGGTAGTTGTACTCATAAAACCAACCAAATTATGATCTATTAATTAATTAATAATCTCTTCCAAGCTAAGATCCCATTTAAAGTTACTAGGCATAAATCATTTTGCACATTAGGCAATCACAAAAGTGAAGGGAGGAGGGAAGTTAAATTAAGTACTAATAGTTACCTAATCATGTTTAACCATTATAATTAGATTTTTTTGGTATTGCTTGCATGTTGATTAACGATGTAAAAATATTTATTTAATCAGATCACTTATTAGGTAATTTCAAATAAATATCTTAATAAACGTCATTCAATTGATAATCTAACAAAAATACTAACTGAATTATCAGTGGAGCAAAAAATCGAGATTTTAAAGCCATTTGAGTTACTCAGTTTAAAATTTATAATTTTTATATATTAATTGAATGTTTCAGAATTTGAACTAAAATGACTAGGTTCTACATTTCTACTCAACCTGCTTGCCTATGCTCTAACTTTACTTTTATATTGACCTTATATATACACTATATTTAACCGATGAAAGGATCTGAATTTAAATAATGTTACACAATGATTTTTTAAAATAATATTAGTGTATATAACTTAAATCTATTTGATATTTATCTAACTATCAATCATTAAATGAATTGACTCAATGATACAGTCATAATCAATTAGGAGGTTCTTGACTACGTACTTATTTGGTAATTAAGATCCTAATTTTGAACATACTTTTGTTTGGACTTCTGAAAAACAAATTCAAAGAAGTCAACCTTTATTTGTATTATTTTATTTTAAACACTATATTCTTAATTTTTTTTTATAATTAATCAAATATATAAAAGTTATCACCACCTCAAGCGCAGTAAAACAAAATTGTTATGACTATTCTATTAATTTAATTTTTTCAATTTGACCTATTACAGATTGGACCAATCTACTACATGCTAATAATATTTTTTTAAATTTCATCTCCAATAAAAATAGCAAGTGGACGTTGATTTTAATTTTTCTAGTCTACCTTTTATTTGGATTAAGTCAAAAGAAAACAAAAGTACATGTATAATTTAGTAATTATAATCCAAATTGTAAATATCATCTAGATTTTGTTGAAATAAAATCTCATGTGATGGGGAAAATGAAGCTAGAATAAGAAGTCCCTTGTGCAAAGAAAATTTTGAAGTTAATTTATAAATATAAATAAAAAATATGCCACTACTAGTGGCCCACTAGTATATGTTCTCATTATTCTTTAAGGGGTAAGACTGATATTTAAGAATAAATAATAGTTAAAATTCTCTTATTTTCTTAATGTGTTTCTCAAATAATGATATATTTGGTGTTTTTTTTTGTTGGTAATTTATGGTGTCTTAACCAATTTGGGTGCACTTAGACTATTTTATCAGATTGATATTTGCTACTTTTCAACAATAGAAATATCGAATAACTCTGTCACTAAAACTTAAGTAGATAAAAATAAGAGATTTCGTGACTTTTTTTTGTCACTATTATAATTTAATTTGAACTTTTATCTTTAAAAATTTCATATTGCTACTACAAACTAATCAGAAAAACACTCGTCGAAACTATTTTTGATGGACTTCTCATTGGAAATTTTATTGATTTTTAGTGCCGTCACTCATTTTATTGACTGATAGACCACACCATGGTGCATCAATTTTTAGGCAATTTTCACAAGCAAGTGACTAATTAAATAAATTGAGTGGTTTCTAATTTAAAATCATGATTTTTTTTATTTTTTTTGTTGTTGATAAATTAAACTTTAAAACATGTGCATTAAGTATTAATCAATGATTATGGCGCATAATGCCCGCATACATAGCTGGTTATTGTTCATTTGCTTCCTTTAGAAATTATAGTCGAACCTTTACTTGGAAAATCTACAAAAATAAGAAGAAAAAAAAGAGCTTAATATTATAAAAATTGGATATGTTGAGTGAATTGTGAAAATAAAATTGAGGAATCATTTATTTAACTAATTTGATAATTTATATTTCCTTTTGCTCCATTTTAGTTAACATACGTAATTTGATTCAGCATAAAATTTAAGATATTAATATCATTACCCGACTTCCAATTAATATCCAAGAAGAAATATTCCTTTAAGAATTTTTTTGATGTTGGACTATTCATTTGAGCTAGCCTTTTTATAACTAAAAAATATTGAAATTGTATAGCACTAGAAAAACGCTATGTGAGTATTTTTTTTTTCTTAGTTTGGTATATGAAAAGGATGTTTGCCAAAAGAACTTTAAATTTTATTAATTAATAATATAATATTATAGTAATAAATCAGCATGAAAATTTTGGGAATTATGAAATTGATGTTGAATATTATATTTTCCCCCGCTAATTATGATCTCTCTTTTGTTTTTGACTCCTTATGTTGATTAAGACCCTTATGTTTTGGCTCCTCATTAAAATTTTGGAAGTTTATGTTATGTGCTTTAATAATATAATTTATTGTTATTCTTAGATTAATAATTTGACTTGTTATAACATGCAATTATTTGTATTGAACTTGATATACCAAAATCTTTTTATTACTCTTTCAAGATTTATCTTTTTTCTCTCCTTGATAGCTTAAATCAGTAACCTTAGGATGGGAGGTGAACGATGCTTCATCAGGGGTGAAACCACCTTAGGCTTAAAGGGTTATTCGAACCTTCTTTGGTGAAAAATTACACTATTTATATATGATTATTTTTATCTATATATAATAAATATTGAACCCCATTAAGCTAGTTTATATATTTACTTATTCATACTTTGACCCCTTTAGTGAAAATTTTGACTCTACCATTATACTTCATTAGCATTCGAACAACTCCCTCTTGTTAATATATCAATTTGAAAACTTGAATAACGATTAATCTACGTTAATTAGTTAGTCGCATTCCAACATATACCACATTATTTGCATCGCCAATTCTAAACATATGTTACGTTCCATAGCCTTTAGTTTAAAAGTATAACCAGTTATTTACACGACGAGACAATATGAATTAAAACTCTTTATTTCTGATTCTGTTATAGTTGAATCCTTATTATGAATACAAAAAAATTACACTGTTAATATATATAATTTTACGTTCTATTTACGACTTTGATCGTAGTTAATGAATTAGTTATGTACCGTAACATTATCTAGGATCACAAAATATAATATAATCTCAAGGCCCAATAATAATAATAACTAATGGATGACATTAGATTTTATCGTTTAGTTGGTGAACTAAACTTGCTACTCTACATTCTTTTATAAAAAATAAATATTTCTACTTAATTCATTTTTATTTAATATTTATTAATATTATTCCAACTCCACCAACCTCACCAATGTCACTTCAGTTAGAGAAGTGCGTTTAACTGAATTCTTCTCAACAATACTATATATATATAACTCCTAATTCAAAGTCAAAAGTTTAGATAAAATCCTTAACTAATTTCAATGCTAATATATACTTCCTCCGTCTCATTTTAACTAACGTTTTAGCTCTTTTTTCGATTATAAAAAATAAAAAATAGAAGATATAATTTATTAGCATACCAAAGTTAATAATATAATAAAAAATATTCAAAAGTATTATTGTTCTTTGTTGTAATTTTTTCCCTTTCAAGTACATAATTTTAGGAATTTTTTTTAATCTGATATTCCGTATTTATGTTAGTGCCGAATTAAATTTTCATTTGCACCACAAAATTTCATATAAGAGTTAAACACTCCTTAATATAAACTCTGCAATGCATGAATTCAACTTAAACTCTAATGCGAGTACTACATACCAAATAAAAAAATAAAAATAAGAAAAAGACTAAAGTCGGATTTATCAAATAACTGAAAGACCAAAAATTCTATTAACCAATTCAAGAGTATGAATTCACGAGAACACAATAAATTTATTTTCTAAACTCTATATATACACTAAGAATAAATCGTTATATGTTCATAAATATTAAATCATAAATTTAATTATTATCATATCATATATTAATTTAATATCTTCTAAAAAATCTAATAAATTTCAAATTCTAAATCCCATCTATTTTTCCCTTTGACTGATCAACTGCTTAAGCCAACATTTGCCTCTTTAAGGTCCCACTTCATATATTTATTACTTACTATATAGTATATAGTATATTTAACATTTTAACACTTTTAGTGGCATGACATCCTCAACTATAGCACAAGTTCCTAGTTGAATTTGGTAGTCCAATTTCAAAGTGGGACACCAAAGTATATCCACATGAAAGCTACATATCATATGATAAAAATCTCTTTTTTCAATAAATAAATAAAATAAAATAACATAATGATGAAAGCTGATGATAAAAACTATGTTTTTGGGTTGGTTAGGGTTTGCACAAATAGGTTTAATGGTAATAATAGATATAATAAGGCATCAGTAAAATATTAGTATATAATACTTAATTTTGAAGTTTAGTTGAAAATGTGATGCAATCTTTCTTTACACATCTATATGGTGCTTTAGATGAAATTTCTACTCTATATATTATGGTGATGCACTAGTTAAATTAATTAACAAAATCATGCGGGCCTTTTAGTGTAGTAGCTGAATTTTTTTTATCTAGTCGTTAATGAAGTAGGTTAAGAGTCATGAGATTTCAGATTTAAATACTAATGAAGGCAAAAATCCTAGGTAAATTTTTCTCACTTGTTCAAGCTTTGATGGATATACGAAGTTACCAAGTAATACTTGTGCGAGTAGAAAATAACATATACCCTGTAAAATTAATCAAGATGAATACAAACTCACTCAGATACCTCGGTCTTTAAAAAGAAACTACGTTAACAAGTAGTACAAAATTTTGAAGTGTGAATCAATTTACAAATGGGGTATGTTTGAACACAATTTGGTAGGGAGTTTTGACTTTTTATGAATTTATGTTTTCGAAAATAGACAAACCTTTGTTATGTGTGAGGAACGTGGGGTTCTTGGCAACTTAAACTTCTCACTTTTCATTAATTTAAGATTCTGGAAATAAACATATGATATACAGTGCTAAATGGCCATAAAATTTAGCTTGGTCAGAAATTTAAAAAATTTATAATATCCTTTTTATTTTAAAATAAACTGATTTTTTTTTAAATTAAAAGGTATTAAAGTTAAAAGGGTAAAAATGTTTAAAAAGGTCAAATAACATAATGTGAAATATGTTATTTTACCATTCTGACCAGATTTTCTAGCCGAAAGGATTTTTCCTATGATATTTGTTTCATGGACAAGGCAAATGACATATTCGTCCTTGCAATATAAGCCAGTGTGTTTCACAACTACACAGAGAATGGCAACGATCAAATATATTAACATGTATCACAGATACATGCAAATCCACTTGGATACAATGTATCTAGAACAAATTATACCTAAATTTGATGCCATGTATTTGATATACATGTATCTAGAGACACCATAATCTGATAAGATACACGAAATATTGCAAGCTAGAGTGTAAATAAGTAAATAGTTTCCTGAGTAGTCAGATTTATGTAACTTCCCCTACATTAATAGTGCTTCTTTTGATGCATTTAAGCCCATGGGAATATATATGGCCAGTCCAATTTATCTTTTACGGGCCAAAGTTTCAATTCAATCCAATCAAAGCCCATCCATATTGGGCCACAATTTTTCTAGTGTAAATCACAAATTTGGTCCCTAGAGATCAACCCTTCTACAATATAATTCATGAGTTCAAGTTACAAAAAGTCTAGAACCCACCAATTGAATCATGACTCAATATCTTTAGCTGAGGCGCCCAACTCTTCCATACTATGCCTTGACCTTTAGTTCTTTTGTCGAAATCATCTGGTAGCACAATCCGGTCAATATTTCTCGACTCTGATGGCTTACAATTTCCTGATAACTCCAACCCACGAGCCAACTCGTTGATTTCATTCAAACCAACCATCACTTCACTCACTAGCGCTATATACTGCTTTCCACTACAGGTGGCAATGGCATCAACCCCATACTTCAAGTTCTGACCTTCAAACTCGTGACAATGAAACCATATAACTATGTGAAGCTTTCTAGTATTACGTACACAATTTGTTTTTTTTTTTTTTTTTTTTGCTAATATGCTTTGCTATGATGGACAGCTATATTACAAAGAGTGTTGAGATCAAATTATAAAATTGTGTAAACAAAATAAATTATTACTCTTTTGACATGTTAGAAAAAATAATAATGGTAGTTGTATCATAGTTAAATCATATAATCGTACGTGTATCACAAATATAGTCCCAATATTTTGATCATTATATGTTTGGGTAGCTTGGTCATGTCATAATCTGAAACAAATATATTTATAGCCATCGAAGTAATTGTAACTTTCCAGGACAGAAAGACAATGGCGCGAGGGATTCCTTTTTCCAATCCTTTTAACAAAAAGTAGAAGTATTTACTTATTTGAATAATTAAATTTTTTTTCAACCGCCAATAAAATAGAAATGTTCACTACAAGAAAAGTGTGAATTACATGGAAATTTTCTTGGGGATTATTATGAAAATTTGCAGGAAAATAAGTTTCCTACGGATTTTCGTACTAATCTCCAGAAAAATCCCCATGTTAATTCACAATTTTTTTGTTGTGCCTTTTTATCAAAGCATATGAAAATACTTCATGTTTCCTCTATTCATCTTTCTCTATTTTCTTTTTATTCTTACAGGACCCAACACTTATCGTTAAAATATTTTTGTTCCCAAATATGGAACATGTTTCTTTCCATCATTTTCCACCATTATTAATTTTATTGAGTTGGCTATATGGCCTTTGCATCTTTTGGCAAAACATCAATAAAGAGAAGTGAACTTTTTACAAAAATTATGAAAGTTAAAAATTGAGAAAATCTTTTAGGAAACAATCAATATTTTTTAAAGTTGAAAATAAAATAAATTATATGACCCTTTTAAGCGGTAAATTTGGAAAGTTCAAGAAATGGGATAATATGACCAAAAGAGCTTTGAAAACATAACAATGTGAAGCTTTTTAGTATTACTTTGACACCCTCTCGAAGGTTCACAACTAAACATTTAAAACATGAATAATATAAATATTAATTTCTTACACTATCAATATATGACTCTCTGAGTTTCTCTAGTTCATATTTAGTAAGTTATCAGAGTATGACACATTCCTTAAGAAAAGTATTTAAGAAAATAAATTGAAATGCTACTTTCTACTATAATACTTTTGATTATTTTCAAAATTATTTTCTTAGAAAATGTATTGTAGTTAAGAATCTTATTAAATGGATAAAAAAAAAGAAAATTTCAATAATTCTCTTAAACTTTCAACAATTCACTTATTTTAAATTATAAAAAAAATCTTAATAATTCATTTAATATGTAGCTGAGGGAATAATTAATAACATCTTCTCTATACGCGCCCAAACTTCGGATGTGGTGTTTTCACTTGTAAGACTAAACAAAAAATTGAATGCCACAATCATATTGCTTAGTAAACCCAAGATAATGAAAATAAAGTACAAATTATTTTTAAAAAAGTATACATAACATCACAATTAGCACCCAAACTAACAATAAATGAAAAAAAGAAAAGAAAAGGAAAGAGTGGGAATTTTTTCACACATTAAGATATAAATAGTTCCACATCCATTAATTCTTTACTTTCCTATGATTTTCCAAGAAATTAATAAGATTTTCTATATACTTATCTTGTAGCTCTTTGTTACCAAATATGGCTCTCATTTCTTTTGCTTTCTCTCGAATTATCTTTCCATCATTTCCCACCATTACTAACTTCACCGAGTTGGCCACCGAGTTGCTTGTGTAGGACCCGTTCTCTTCGTTTCGTGGTACTTCCACACCAACCCCTTTGTCCTCTAGGATTCTAGCGTTCAATCCTTGATCAACCAAAAAAGGCAACATAATCAACGGATGACCAAACATAAGCCCTTCTATAGTCGAGCTCCATCCACAATGAGTCAAGAATCCACCAACTGATTCATGACTCAGTATCTTCAGTTGAGGCGCCCAACTCTTCCATACTATGCCTTGACCTTTAGTTCTATCCTCAAAACCATCGGGTAGCACAATTGGGTCGATATTTCCCAACCCCGATGGCTTCCTTAAGACCCAAAAGAATGGTGATCCTGATAACTCCAACCCACGAGCTAGCTCATTAATTTCACTCTGACCAATCGTCACTTCACTTCCTAGCGCTACATAAACAACCGAACCTTTTGGTTTCTCATCTAACCATTCTTTGATCGATATCCAAGATTCATTTTTTTCATCACTACTACTTTCCACAATAGGTGGCATTAGCCCCGTAGGAAGTACGGGCATATGATGCAAATCCTCTAGTAACTTCAACCATTGACCTTCAAACTCATGACAATGACGAATAATAATAGCATTTGCACCTTCAATCGTGACACCATTACGATACAAGTCTGAAACACCAGAAGCATTCTTTTGACTAGATTCCACCATCCACCGCGCCTCGTGGAGGCGATAGGCGGCCTTTGTTTCAAATGGAACCCACCTTGGTGGTACCAAAAAATCCTCCAACTTTGGTGGTGAAGTACAATTGTTGGTGTTGATCATGTTCTCAAAGGAACCAAAGAAGGAAAGGAACCAAGCATTGACAATACTATAGAAAATTCTTGATATACCTAATCTTTTTGAAATTGGAGCCAACCAATATTGTGCAAAATCTTGAATAATCCAATCAGGACAATTATTCTCTAAGAAATTAGTCACATCTTTTTCCATACCATCCATTGCTTTCTTGAGATAAGTCATTTCTTCACTTGTTAAAATATCAATAGTGGCTTCAACATCTTTTGGTAAGCCATCAATTTTAGGAAGTGGAATTTTTACAAAAGTTATGGAATTAGAAAATTCAGAAGGAATTTTTGGGAGACGATCAATATTTTTTGGAGTCGAAATAAAAGAAATTGTATGACCCTTTCGAGCTATGAATTTGGAAAGTTCTAGAAATGGAATAATATGACCAAAAGCTAGCCATGGAAACATAACTATGTGAAGCTTTTTAGTATTACTTTCATCTCCATTGTCTATGGATTTGACAAGTTGAGTTTCCATAACAATTTGTTTTTTTGTTTGTTAATGTTTTGCTATGATGAACAACTATATTATAAAGTATTGAGATCACGTTATAAAATTGTGTAAACAAAAATGTATTATTACCCTAATGATATGCATGTTGAAAATAAATAAATAGATAATGGTAGCGGTTGCAAAATAATAAATAATCAATCATAGAAGAGACACTTGGTAACACGTTAATTATTCTAATTATAATTATTCCTCCTCAAAGTCAACTATAGATTTATATTTTCGTAAAATTATACCTACTAAAAAGTATTTCAATATTGTTATATCAAAGTTCCACTGATATCATAAAAAATGATCAAATTTATTTTTTGTACTTGGAGAAAAACGATTAAATTTATCACCTATACATTTTCTCTGTATCCTTGTCTCCGTTAGAAAAGGGATATATTTGAACAAAACATAATTTTATGAAGGCGAATATGACTCAAAAATATAACTAAAGTCATTTATGAGCCACCCTATAAAACCCGTCCTTTTCGTTTCCTGGTACTTCTACAACAATTTCTTTGTAAAAAAGTAACATAATTTATGGATAAATACCAAATATAAGCTCTGCTATAATTGAGCTCCATCGATCCACAATGAGTCAAGAATTCATCAACTAATTAACTGATGAATTCCAAACATATGTTTTTTTTTTACTAATGCTTTGCTATGATGAACAACTATTATATTATAAAGAGTGTTGAGATCATATAATAAAATTGTGTAAACAAAATATATTATTACTCTTATGACATGTTAGAATTTTTTTTTATTGGTGGTGGTATCATATAGTTAGCTCATAATAGTCAATGAATGATAATTATGATTAAAGAGTTCATTTAATTAATAATAGAAAATATCTATGTGATTTGTAGGGTGTTGACACCTAATTTTGACCCTCCCCGATATGAATTAGTTTTTAAGCTTCTTTAATTTCAAATAATTTGCAATAATTAGCTTTACGAGGTTCAAATATTTTCTCAAGTTACTTTAAGAATTTTAGTTACTTCTCCTAATATTTTAAATATCTCAAATAATAAATATATGTGTATTATATATATATATAATTAATATATCTTATAAACAAAAATCACCTCAAGATTTTACATTTTTTGGATAAGTACTTTATTGATTTAGTTTAAATCATAATTGTCATTTCGAATATTAGTTCGTATTCTAAAACAATTATTTTACAATCAAGTTGATTATTTTATATCGTTAGAATTAAGAAGCTCATTAATTAATTTCTACTAGCTCGTCTTTTATTTAGTTTTTAGCCGAATCACCAATTAAACTCATTTGGCTAGATTTTTAATTCCGATGGGCCTCGATGAAAATTCATACTATCATTTTCTTAATCGCAATTTTAGTGATTTTTCAACTAAATTGTAAGACCAAAATTTGGGCCATTCTTACAAATCTCCAGCAGCCCAAGCTAATTACCCTCATACTCAAAACAAGAATTTCCACCAGCCCACTTTTAACACTCCTAAACTGACCTTGACCCGGCCCACTCCTCTATTCACTAAAGAAACCCAGAATCATCTTCCTCCCCTTTCACGCTAGCAGCACAGAGACCAAAAATGGCAATATAGACGGCGTCAAAATACAACAGCAACAGCACGCGTGGACGACACCACCTGACCCCATACGCGCCTCGTCTTCTCCACTTGAGGGCGAGTTCACGGAAGCAGTAACAGGGTCAACACAGCAGGCAGTACTCTGCGATTTTTTGTTTTCTTCTCCCATGTCCCTTTCAATTCGTACGAGCAGACAACAGGCAGCAGGCACGCAGTTGTCCTATTTCCTCTTCCGGAATGGGACGAAACTTGCAAGAAAAAGGTGCCTTCCCTTATTTGTGAAAGATTTTCGAATTTGAAATTGGAAATGGACCCTTGGAAAAAAAAAAAAAAGTTATCCGTTTCCCCTCCCCTTTTCAAAAAACCCTATTCTCCCTTCTATATATGTTACTTTTGTTCACTGTTGAAAGGGGCGGGGGTAAGAAAAAAAAATTGTTAGAAGAAAAAAAGACGAGAATTTAGAAAAGAGAAAAGTTGACTGTGATTTATTTAGGTAATGAACAGTTCACTAAAGGGAAAAAACGAAAAAATAGCTATAGAGAATACATAAGGGACACGGTTGAAACAGAGAAGAGAAGGTTTTAATATTAGTTCACGTTCTCACTTATTCATTCAAATCCGCGGAAATCTCAATCCGGTGGTGAAGTCGTCCTCAAGTTCGTCTCGTCTCCAGGTTGCTGCCCCGAAAAAGGTATAAATTCCTTGTTGATTCGAACTTGTTTTTATTTGGTGCGCTGTTCGGTTTCAAGTTGAGTATGTCTTAGTCATTTTGAATCATGAAGCGTGTTCTTATGTTCGTCGTTGTTTTTTTTTTGTTTGCAAGTGTTAGCCGAAATCATGAGGTTAGTTAATATGGAGTTTGAATGTTGTTACATCTATAACCCGTTAGATGTAACCATTTCTTTTCTCCATTTTGCTCATTTCTTTGCATTTGCACTGTTTTCCAGCATGTCTTGTTTGGACGAATTTGACTTGTACATGACAACATTATTTGGTTCTTATTAGTTTTATTTTTCGGATGCTTGTCATTGTTGCCTGAACATCCATGTTTCTCAAGCTAAAGGGCATCTATCTTACCTTTCCAGTCATCCGGGTAAACCATGTTGAGTTTCGTCGTCAACTCGAATAGTATTTGATCTTACTACTGTTTTGTATTCTTGTATTGAGTTGTCTTAATATTCTCTCCGTATCGTTTCGAATTTATTCGCCTATATGCTACTAAATGTGTTTATTTTTCTATTTACTTGGGCCTGCTTCTGATCATTAGAGCTCTCATTGTAGGTTATTGTTGGTCCTACCATATCGTTTGGTGTTTGCCTGAACTGCGACTTGAGCATATTTCAAAAACATCGACTGAATAAATTTCATTTTTTGCCATTTGGCTTACTGTTCGTTGTTTCAGTCTATTTTCTGTCTTGCCAGGTCTGTTCTAGGCCAGTTTTCCTCTAACGATTTTTCTTTGGTATTATCTCTTATTGATCGCTTAGGATCGAGTTTAGTTTGTTAAGAATAGTTAATTAGAATCCCTCCCCTTTTGATTGTTGAATTGTAACATAGAGGTCAATCTTCCATGTATTTATTTTATTAGTTAAACACATTAGCCTCGTTTGTCGTTTTCAACTTGCATAGCTTTATTTTTTTTTTATTTTTCTTTAACATTAAACCTGCTCATTGTCTGTAGAATGGGTTACCCTTTAATTATGTGTTTTATTTCCTTTCTCTGAATTCTGGCGCACCAAGTATTGTCTTGGCAGTGATACACGACTTTGTTGGCTCGGTTTAAATAAATTAGTATGGTTGAATCGATGGTTTGAAATTGGGTCATATGTCCACTGCACTTAAAGGATATGCCCAGTATGTTTGTGCTTTCTGTGAGATTTAGGTAAGTTGTGTTTATTCATTCACTGATGTCATCTTACCTTGCATTTCCAAAGTTTTGGATTGACTTATAGTCCATTGATGATTTATTTAATTATTTGCATTGTGATTTTAATTTCTTCTTATTCTTCATTTTGCATGTGAAATCCACCCGAGTTCGCTACGAGCTCATATCACATTTTCATCCGCATCCCGAGAGAGCCATAAAGGCTCAAATTCCTTTCTTCGAGTCAGCCGGCTTAAAAATTGACGAACAAGTCTCAAAGTTGAAATATATGGAGCAGATCGGGAGTTGAAAAGATTAGGCCAAAGGCTCACCTTTCATTTAGCTTGTATTTTGTTATTTTGGGCCTAAGCCCACTTATTTGCTATACTTGTTAGTTCTTAGGACAGGTACATGTGACTCAGATGGGCCAAAGGCCCAAAACGAAATAGGCCCAAGTATTGGTCCAGGCGGACAGAAAAATCAAACTTGGGTTCGAGTCTCTTTCCCTCTTTACTTGATTGTGCTCATTTACTTACTAGTATTTGTCGATTAGTCTTAAGGTCGAAGAATTCAAATCCCCAAAAGACACTCATTTTGAATTAATCGCTTAACTAAATTATTCGTCTTTTACTCGACTTACGAAAATAAATAAATAAATAAGTTTGTGAAATACTTCACTTGGATAATCCTTTAATATTTTTCTCTTAAAAGGGTCCTAACTATAACATAGTTCAATTTTGTCATTCGAGTTAAGTTAAATTATTTTAGCCAAATAGTTAATTACTGGATAACCGCGTGTTAGCGGACATTTCAGGTGCTTTCAAACCCTTCCCGAAATGCTAATATGAGCCTCGAAACCCTTTAAATATTTTCATTAGATTTCTGTTTTTATCTTTTGAAAATTAGTTTTCTTGATTTTTCTCTAAAAATTAAGTGGCGACTCTAAACCAGTCTAAGTCGAAATATATTTTTAAATAAAACATAGGGGACACTTAATTAATAACACGTTTACGTTATTCTAATTATTCCTATTTAAAGTCAACGATGAATTTAAATTTTTGTAGAATATATGTACCTATTCTAGACTAAAGACTCATCCTGCTTAGAAAAATAATTCAATTTTAAATCTTAAACTTGAAATTCCTAATAATTCTGATTCAATAGAAAGAAAGTTCGTTCCAAACTATTTTTCTTTAATATTCAATCGTTCACTTCCAATATTTTCATAGAAACATATTAGAAAGAAAATAAGTAGAAATATGTTTGCATAACATGCTTATACTGTTGGAATTACAAATGGTGTACGAGTGAATGAAAAAGATACACCACCAAAGGAAAGAGGAAAACAGACACAAACAAGGTCTTCATGTTTGGATTTGGTTTCATCGAAGAAAACTAACCCTTTTATCTGGTCTGAAGATGATAAAAGGATTATGTTATCTGGGTTAAAGAGTTACTCTTGCATTGGGCCAGCCATAAGCCCAATTCGGATAAAAGGTCCAACAAAAAAAGACTTTACATATAGCTGAAATGTATATACATAGAGGGAATAAAATTTGTTATAGCTAAGCCAATTAAGATTGTACAGCTGCAATGGTAGTTCCAATAGAAGGTTCTATTCTGTTCTTTAGTTGTGTATAAATATAGGAACAAATTGTATTCTGCACATTCGATCAATATACAGAAAATTTCTAAATTCTTGTTTCTTTCATATACACACAAATTAAGCATGGTTTTGGAGTTAAAAATATTTTTCTATCAATAATACTTATGTCGAGATTTAATTACACGATTTGGTCTTTAAATTTGCTGATCGTTTC
Organism: Solanum chiquidenum; assembly: GCA_029582725.1. Classification (NCBI taxonomy): domain Eukaryota; kingdom Viridiplantae; phylum Streptophyta; class Magnoliopsida; order Solanales; family Solanaceae; genus Solanum; species Solanum chiquidenum. The sequence continues at coordinate 7,729 of JAJOOS010004124.1, read as the reverse complement.
TTTTGATTTCTCCTACAAATGGAACTAATGTCTACTGGGGGATGAGTTTTTTTAAAGACACAAAACGCCAAAACTTTTGAGATATTATGATATGAAAATATAAACCTATCTCCATCATTTTTTTTCTCCGTGAAGTAAAAATTAAATTATAACAATACAAAATAGGGACAAAAGTGTCAAATGACCCTTCTGCTGATGCATTTAAGCCCCCATGAATATATGGTCCACTCCAATTTATGGCCACAACTATATGGTCTCTAGATTTTGATTTAATGTTTCTATTAGCACTTAAAATTTTCACCAAATTGATTACTTTATTTTATTTTACTTTAAAATTTGAGAGTAATATCTCAAATAGATAGTCAGCTAGTCGCATAATGTTTTACATCTTTAATTTAAAAGAGTATTATCTAAAACAGATAATCACATAATATCATAAATTAAATTTCATTTATAAGCCATACATACTACTAATAAATATTTTTTTTACTTTATTTTAAAAAAAAATTGGGTGTGCTTTTCAAATTTCAAGCATAACTTCAAATTGTGTTGAGAATTTTCATGATTAGACACTATTTTTATTTTTTTTTTAAAAGAAAGAAAAAAATTCTCATGACCGAACAGGTCCTTAAAATCCAAGATCTATTTCCATTACTTTGACCCTTTCATATGATCTTCCAAGAACATCATGGGTTGATCGAGTTAGAAGTTTGAATACGAGTTCAGACAATCTTAGTAACTTTTACTAAAATAATATATTTGTCTTATTAAATTTATTAATATTTGAAATCATTGCTATAATATTTAGAACTCATAAAAATAAAATTTTAATTCCGCCATTGATTATCATGAAGATTTTTGAATTTCCAAATATGAAACACTTGTCATTGGCGTCCTAACGAAGTATCTTTCAATCATTTTCCACCATTTTAAACTTTACACTACTAAATTGTCTATAGGGCCCTCCTTGGTTCTCGAATGGCTAACACAACCATGCGAAGATTTTTTATATTACTTTTATCTCCATCAAGTGATTTTATCGATATGAAGGTCTAAATTGAGTGATTTTAATGAATTTGTTATATAAATTTCTAAATTTTGAATAATTTATTTATTTTGTACTATATTAAAAACTCAATAATTCAAACCCGAGGGTGTAATTAATAACATCCCCCACTTTTGTATGGTCATGTCATGAATATAACCTCAACATTTTTTAAACAATAGAGAGAAGCACAAACAAAAGAAAATTGTGTAAGCACATACAATTTCTCAAATCATGGCCAATGGAGATGTAAACAACACTAAAAAGCTTCACATAGTCATGTTTCCATGGCTAGCTTTTGGTCATATCATCCCATTTCTTGAACTTTCCAAATTTATAGCTCGAAAGGGTCATAAAATTTCATTTATTTCGACTCCAAGAAACATTGATCGTCTCCCAAAAATTCCCTCTGAATTTTCTAATTCCATAACTTTTGTGAAAATTCCACTTCCCAATGTTGATGGCTTACCAAAAGATGCTGAGGCCACTATGGATATAACAAGTGAAGAAATTATTTATCTCAAGAAAGCAATGGATGGTATGGAAAAAGAGGCTTGCATTACGGATTAAAAAGAATTTGTAATATGAAGAGAACGGCAATGAAGGGGAAAACGAAAGTATTACCTTCTTAGGAGCAGCGCAACTGAGACGATGAGTTGAAAAGATTTCCACCACCGCAACAAAGAACTTTCAAGAAGCTTTTTTTTTTTACCAAACCAGATAGGAACCAGGGTCCAAATCAGTTGTCTTCTCTAGTTTGAAGGGTGTTTCGTATGTCTTTTTTTTTATATTTTTTCTTTAAGCTATTTTTTTTTTTGTACCAGTGGAAGCCCCAAAAAAGAATCCCCCTCCAACAGTGACTAAGAGGAGAAATATATAGGAGATTTTTAGGGTAGAATTTGGGGGGAAAAGATGAAGATTCCCATGGAAAGGACCCAAATTCGAAATTCAAATCTTCAAAAAAACTTACACCAAAATAGGGAAACACCCTTTTCCGAGATCTTCAACCCCATTCCGAAAGGGGAAAGGGGAGATCGCCTGCCTCTGCCTGTTGCGAAGGATGAAATAAAGCTGACTGTACAGGTTGAAGAAGAAGAGGAATGTGGGGTTTGTTTTTACGATGTATTGCTGGAATTGGGATTGTTGTAATATTGTAATGGGCTGGGTAGATTGGGATAGTGGGTGGGCTGGATCACTAAAGGAAAAGGAATTGGGTTGAAGGAAAAAGGCTAGGAATTAGTAGGCTGCTGGAAAGAGATTTGGGCTGACAAAATGGCCCAAAATCTGGTCTCTCAAGGTAAGAAAGGAGTTTAATAAATAGTCAGATCGAGTTAAATTAACACATTCGGCTAAACTCTAAACAAGACGAATTAATATTAATTAACTAACGAGCTTCTTAATCTTAACGAAATAAAATAATTAACTTTAGAAAAATAACTAATTCAACAACATATCCATAATTTAAACTAAGCCAAATTAATAAAGCATTTAACTAAAAAAAAGTAAAGTCCTTTTTCAAATATTTGTAGAATACATTAGTAACGTATGTAATGATTTTAAAACATATTCATTATTTAAAATATTATAAAAAGTGAGTAAAATTCTTTAAAATCACTGAAAACATATTTTGAATTTTTCATAAAATTAGTTATTTCAAATCATTTGAAATTAAAGAAGCTCGAAAACTAATTCCTATCGTGGAGGTCCAAAATTGGGTGTCAACACTCAATGTATTTAGATTTTCATAGAATATATTCGGTATAAAAAACACCAAATATATGTGAGTCAATTTTGTAACGGTAGGGGTATGTGAGTCACTTTTGCAATAATAAGGGGTATATGTGAGCCAATTTTGTAACGATAGAGACATATGTGAATACTTTCATAACAATGACATATCAACTCTAAATGACAAAGTTGACATTTTTCCATTTTCTACGTACTTATCATGAAGATTATTGTCCCCAAATATGGAACACATTTCTTTCCATCATTTTCCACCATTTTTAGCTGTATTGATCGTTGGCTATGAGTCACTCTTATATGTCCTCTAGTGGCCTTTGAATTGTTTTTGGTAATCTATCAATTTTAGGAAATGGGATTTTTACATAAGTGGAATTGGAAAATTGAAAGGGAATTTTTGGGAGACTATCAATATCATATATATATAGAGTTGAAATAAAAGAAATTTTATAACCTTTTCGAGCTATGAGTTTTGAAAGTTCAAGAAGTGGGATGATATGACCAAAAGCTAGTAATGGAAACACAACTATGTGAAGCTTTTTAGTATTACTTTCATCTCCATTGGCTATGAATTTGAACTCTGACAAACCTCGGACGTTTAAGACTGAATATTTAAAATATGAACAATATAACATTAATTTGTTACCTAAACAAAATTAAGTAAATCAAGAATTGAAATGTGAATATGACATAATTTTGTTACAATCAATATATTTTAATTAAAAACAACCACCACTTGTGTAAGGTCTAGTCAGGAATATATTCTCCACCAACAAGATAATGCTATTATTTATAGTACTGGAAAACAACAACATAGAGAAGCACAAACAATAGAAAATTGTGTAAAATTTCTCAAATCCATGGCTAATGGAGATGAAAATAATACTAAAAACCTTCACATAGTTATGTTTCCATGGCTAGCTTTTGGTCATATCATCCCATTTCTTGAACTTTCCAAATTCATAGCTCGAAAGGGTCACAAAATTTCGTTTATTTCAACTCCAAGAAACATTGATCGTCTCCCAAAAATTCCCTCTGAATTTTCTAATTCCATAACTTTTGTAAAAATTCCACTTCCTAAAATTGATGGCTTACCAAAAGATGCTGAGGCTACTATGGATATAACATGTGAAGAAATTATTTATCTCAAGAAAGCAATGGATGGTATGGAAAAAGAGGTGACAAATTTCTTGGAGAAAAATAATCCTGATTGGATTATTCAAGATTTTGCACAATATTGGTTGGCTCCAATTTCAACTAAATTAGGAATTTCAAGAATTTACTATGGTATAATCAATGCTTGGTTCAATTGCTTCTTAGGTTCAATTGAGAACATGATCAACACCAACAATTGTACTTCACCACCTAAGTTGGAGGATTTTTTGGTTCCACCCAAATGGATCCCATTTGAGACAAAGGCGGCGTATCGCCTCCATGAGGCGCGGTGGTTGGTGGGGTGTAGTCAAAAGAATGTTTCTGGAGTTTCAGACTTGTATCGTACTGGTGTCACGTTTAAAGGGTTAGATGCAATTATTGTTCGTCATTGTCATGAGTTCGAAGGTCAATGGTTGAAGTTACTAGAGGATATGCATCATATACCCGTGCTTCCTACGGGGCTAATGCCTCCTATAGTGGAAAGTAGTAGCGATGAAAAAAATGAATCTTGGATATCGATTAAAGAATGGTTAGATGAGAAACCAAAAGGTTCAGTGGTTTATGTAGCTCTAGGAAGTGAAGTGACGGTTGGTCAGAGTGAAATCAATGAGCTAGCTTGTGGGTTGGAGTTATCTGGATCACCGTTCTTTTGGGTTTTAAGGAAGCCATCCGGTTCAAGAAATAAGGACCCCATTGAGCTACCGGATGGTTTTGAGGAAAGAACCAAAGATCGAGGGATAGTATGGAAGAGTTGGGTACCTCAGTTGAAGATACTGAGTCATGAATCAGTCGGTGGATTCTTGACTCATTGTGGATGGAGTTCGATTATAGAAGGGTTAATGTTTGGTCATTCGTTGATTATGTTACCATTTTTAGTTGATCAAGGACTAAATGCTAGAATTCTAGAAGACAAAGGGGTTGGTATAGAAGTACCACGAAATGAAGAGGATGGGTCCTACACGAGCGACTCGGTAGCCAACTCAGTGAAGTTAGTAATGGTGGGAAATGATGGAAAGATAATTCGAGAGAAAGCAAAAGAAATGAGCTCCATATTTAATAACAAAGAGCTTCATGACAAGTATATTGAAATTTTGATTAATTTCTTGGAAAATTATAGGAAAGTCAAGAATTAACAAATATTATATATTTTTAAATCTTAATGTAAGACAAAATAAGGTACTCTATTTAGTGAAATTTTCAATAATTTCTTTTTGAATTTGTACTATTCTACATTGCCTTCGTTAGTAGGGGTTCTAAGAAATTTATTTAAAATGCATAAATAATTTATCAAAAAGTCAATAAGTAAAAATGATTGTGGTCTAAAATCACAGACTTAGATATTACTTAATTAATTCGTCTCTTGTTGATGGAGTACTTTCATCTATCGTTATATCTTATTTTCACTTATTTTATTCATTGATATAAATAAAGATGTGAAAACGAAAACGAAGAATAAGAGATGCAAATGGGAGAGTTTTCCTCTTCTTGTTATTCAATATTCACAAATATGTGTATCACTTTATTTTATAGCCTAAACTTGCCTCTCTTTTTTTATCCCAATAGGACTACAATAATTCTTTTTTCTAATTATTATAATTACATAACAATTATAATACAACTTACCTAATTATTTACTTCATTACCTCCCACAAGCTTAGAGGAATGCGAATTCACTTTCGTTGATTCCACTTTTTCGTCTTTTGAATTTATACTTTTTATAATTTTAATTTTTTTAGTGAAAAATCTTCCTCTGCAATTACGTATAGTTATCAATTTATTAAATTAATGAAAAGAAAATCAATTCATACCAATAAGAAGGAATATATTCACGTGGACCATACTTTAAATTGCTTTAACGAATCAATTCTTTTGTCACTAAAACATTATCCTGAAAACTTGAGTATTTCAAGAATATTCAATATGCATATCGACAAAGCTGCCATTTGCTATCTTTTATGAGAAATTTCATACGATATTTATATTAAATTAATTACGTAATATATGATATTTTTTATTACTTTATTAATATTAATTAGGTATTTTTATTTCAATTTATTATTAATTATAATATATTAATATAATTTGATGTAAATATTGATGATGAGTTAGTTACTTTGGTAGCTTCTAGCTTCTTTCCCATAATAATTAAAAAAAGAGGCTTTTATTATTGCTCAAAAGCGTTCTTCTTTTAAATTTATTTTTTGACCAAATATATCAAATTTGAAATAGTGTTCTTTATGAAAAATAAAAGTTCTCTAAATTCCGAAATGACTTGACCAAACAGACAATAAATTATGAAATTTTATGGGATAATTATTTCGTGAATAGCTTTGTTGTTATTTCTATTGCAATTTATGAGCCTTTTAAATATAATCTAAAGGTTCGTCCAAAAAAACGTTAGGCAATAGTCTAAAAATTTATAGATTATTGTAAATGTTAGAAGACGATGTAAAGAATTGTTTATAAAGTTGAACAATATATTAACAAAACAGTAGATCTGAATTTAACGTTATTCGAATAAATTATTTTTCAAGATCTATACATACACAATATTTATAAGTGGACGGATTACAAATAATGATCTAAAAAATAAATATTTGCATAAACCAGCCCTATAGATTAATTAGCAACAAAGTGACTGCACAAGTTTTGAAATTTTAGTCCGATTAGATGCTAAGCCCAATTAAGAGAATAAGAGGCCCTGTTAGGACATGCCGCTAATTATCCTTCCTAGGGTCTCAAATGTAATTGACTCGATAAAGCGAATAAAAATTTATCTAGATTTAATATTTCTTCTTAGAGAGTGTTTGAATTGACTTAAAAGTTAGTCAAACCTATTTTTAAGTCAGTTTTTGACTTCTAGAAGTGTTTGGTAAATAAGAAAAATAATTTAAAATAAGTCAAAAATGACTTAAAATAAGTTGAAAAGTGTTTGACAAGGTAAAAAATGACTTAAAATAAGTTTAAAATGACTTAAAATAAGTCAAAAACCAAAAGTAGATCTCCCATACTTTTTATTTTTTGACTTAAAAGTCATTTCTGTTTGACTTTTATTTTTGACTTAAAAACTACTTTTTTAAGTCAATCCAAACGAGCTCTTAGTCTTATCTGATACGTAAGAATCTTCGAGATCGGGTAAGTGGACTTATTTAATACCTTTGAAAGTCTTATTTTTTTGTCGAAAAAAAGAAATCCAGAAAAAAGCTGATTTTCTGAGATATAGATTATTAATTAAGTGATCATTTGAGAAATCAAGTGATAAATTCATAACTAAGAAACTTTTTTTACATGCACTATCAATATATATAAATTAAAACTTATTTAAAGGATAAAATCCTCCAAGTAAAAATGAATCGCATGGCATCTATTGAGAACCCCAACCCACCCACTCCCTGAAAAAATAATAATATTGGGAGATAAGACCCCCACCCCACACACACATGAAAAGAAAAAGTTTGTCAGATAATCTGAAGATGTCAATAATTGAATAGAAAATAAAAGGCCAAACACATACACAACCCCTCAAACTTAGCCTCATTTTTCATTTTGGCACTCCAACTTAGCATTTTTCCATTTTAACCCTTGAACTCCATTTTTTCTGTTCCATTTTAACACGAAATACTATTTTTATGATTTCTTTATTTTATATATATTCTTTAAATGCAACTTCTTATTTTAAATCGACACATGTCAGTTAATTTTAGTTTAAAAAATTAAAAATTAACAAAAAATAATTCTTTTTAAAAAATAATAATTTCTTTTTAAGAGTGTTATGTATTTTTGTGT
>JAJOOS010004123.1:0-46975 GCA_029582725.1 Solanum chiquidenum | reverse complement strand
TCTAAAATTCGGGTTAGACCCATTTCCCACTCAATTTGACCCCTGAATAAGAATATGAAGTCGAATTTCCGAAATCATGCACGGATTTTGAGATATATGGAAATTACAATTATAGGTGTTTCCGAAGCACATTTTCGGGCTTTTTTTTTTTTTTTTTTTTTTTTGGTCGTTTCAACAACTTGGTCAGCCGATGTTGGACGTGGCTTTCCCGCATCGCCTTAGGCCTGCACACAACCGTCAGCCGACGTCAGACGTGGGATGCCATTATCATCCGTGGCCTGCACACATCGTTCGTAACCTGCATACATAGGTCTGACGACGTTGGACGTGGCCTGGCCGCATCGATTATGGCCTGCACACAACGCTCAGCCGATGTTGGACATGGCCTCCCAGAATAATCCATAGCCTGCACATATCGGTCTTCCGACGTCAAACGTGGCCTGGCCGAATCTTTCGTGGCCTGCACAACTTTGTCAGTCGATGTCATATGTGTCCTGCCCACATCGCACTTGGCCTGCACACAACGATCAGCCAACTTCGGACGTAGACTGCCACTATCGTTCGTGGCCTGCACACATCGGTCAGCCAATATCGAATGTGGCTTGCCAGCATCATTCGTGGCCTGCACACATTGGTCAGCCGACGTCGAACGTGGCTTACTAGCATCGTTCGTGGCCTGCACATATTGGTCAGCCGACATCGGACGTGGCCTGCCAGCATCGTTCGTCGCCTGCACAGATCGGTCTGCCGACGTCGAACGCGGCCTTTATGCATCGTATGTGGCTTGCAATTTTTAGACGAGCGACTTTGCACGCGGCGACATTGGTCGAGGTCTATTCGACAACATGCAGATGTCTATGCCGTACAAAAATAAAAAAAGTGTGAAACACCCTTCATGCATAACAACATATTCATCTATTTTCCATTATCGATTCTCAACGTTTCTGCCTTATGTGGTTTATTCATACTAATCTTAATTACGTTTATGGTTCGTATGATATTGGAACATCTTTTTTTTGTACAAATATTTACTCTATCAATAGTTTCACATGTTTAGAAGTGTTTTCAAGCATTTTCATATTTTTCGGACTTTTATTCATTTTTTAATTTATTTTTACTATTTTTTTATTTTTTACGTCACATTTTAAAATTTAAAATTTATGAAATTATTGAATTTAAGGTTAGTATATTTATTTGTGATTTTTTGGCGTTAATTTTGTATCTTTTTTCATATTTTTCCCATTATTTATTATTTATTACTCATTTTTGGTATTTTACTGAAATAAATAAAAATTAAAAAAATTATTAAAATTGTTTAATTTAAGGTTACTATATTTATTTGTGAATTTTTGGCACTAATCTTATTATTTTTTTCATATTTTTCCTATTTATTATTAATTAATTACTCATTTTTGGGATTTGACAAAAAAAAATAAAAATTAAATTTTTTTATGAAATAGTTAAATTTAAGGTTTCTATATTTATTTATGAATTTTTGGCGTTAATTTTATATTTTTATCAAATTTTTCCTATTTTTTATTAATTAAATACTCATTTTCGGGATTTACCGTAAAAATAAAAAAATTAAAAATATGTTGAAAACTATGTTTTTTTATATACAAAAGTTATTTGTGAAAGTTAATATTTGTTTGTATCTTAGAACGTGCATATTTGGGCCAAACGATGCCTACTCCTCAAAGTCAGAATCCGCGTAACGCAATCAAGAGCTCCAAGTGGGCCACGCATCGGAAGTGGCGTGTGGGCCTTTGGCAAGCGGTGTCGGCCAATGGTAGGTTGCATCAGCCAAGGCCTGCACTCATCGGATGTGGCATGTGCGCATATGGTAAACGACGTCGGCCAACGGCATGCAACATCATCCAAGGCCTGCACGCGTCAGCCGTGGCGTGTGCGCATCGGCCGGGCATCACCAGTTGGGGCCTGCGCGCATCGGCCACTGATAGGCGACATCGCCAAGGCCTACATGCATCGACCGTGGCGTGTGCGAATAAGGCAAACGACGATGGCCAACGACTTGCACCATTAGCAAAGGCCAGGACGCATCAGCTTTGGCGAGTGCGCATCGGATGTGGCTTGCACGCATCGGCCAACGGCAGGCAATATCGGCCAAGGCATGCATGCATCAACAGTGGCGTGTGCGCATCAGCTGGGCGACATCGACCGTGGCATGCGCGCTTCGGCCATGCGACATCGACCAACGACAGGCAGCATCAGTCAAGTCCTGCACGCATCTGACGTGGCATGTGTGCATCAGGCAAACGACGTCGGCCAACGGCAAGCGACATCAGCCAAGGCATGCACGCATCGGCCAATGGTAGGAGACAACGGCCAAGGTCTGCACGCATCAATCATGGCATGTGTTCATTTGGCAAACGATGTCGGAAAACGACATGCACCATCAGCCAAGGCCTACACGGATAAGCTGTGTCGTTAGTGGCTTGCGCCTATCGGCCAACGGCAGGCGACAACGGCCAAGTACAGTGCGCATCAACCATGGCGTGTGCGCATCTATTGGGCAACATCGGTCGTGGCCTGCACGCATCAGCCAACGGCAGGAAACATCAGCCAAGACATGCACGCATCTGACGTAACATGTGCGCATCGATAAAACGACATCGGCCAACGGCAGGCGCCATCAGCCATGGCCTACATGCATCAGCTATGGCGTGTGCGCATCGGCTGGGAGACATTGGAATCAGCCAAAGGCAGGCGACATCAGCCAAGGCTTGGACGCATCTGATGTGGCATGTGTGCATCTGGCAAGCGATGTCGGTCAATAACAGGCTCCAGCAGCCAAGGCCTGCACGTATCATCCCTGGCGTGTGCGCATCGACTGGGCGATTTCGGCGTCAGCCAATGACGGGCTGCATCAACCAATTTTTACATGCATCTGACATGGTATGTGCGCTTCGGGCAAGCGATGTAGGCTAACGGCAGGCGTCATCAGCCAAGGCCTGGACGCATCAGCAGTGAAGTGTGTGCATCGGTTGTGGCCTGCACACATCGATCTGCTGACGTCTGACATGGCCTAGCCGCATCATCTGTGGGCTACACAACTTTGTCAGCCGATGTTGGACATGGCTTTCCCGCATCGCCTTAGGCCTGCACACACCGGTCAGCCGATGTCGGACGTGGGATGCGACTATCATCCGTGACCTGCACACATCGGTCAGCCTACTTTGAACGTGGCCTGCCAGCATCGTCCGTAGCCTGCATACATCTGTCTCCTGACGTCGGACGTGGCCTGGCCGCATCGATTATGGCCTGCACACAACGCTCAGCCGATGTTGGACATGGCCAGCCAGAATAATCCGTAGCCTGCGCACATCGATCTTCCGACGTCGAACGTGGCCTGGCTACATCTTCCGTGGCCTGCACAACTTGGTCAGCCGACGTCATATGTGGTCTGTCCGCATCGCACTTGGCCTGCACACAACGGTCAGCCGACTTCGCACATGGGCTGCCACTATCGTCCGTGGCCTGCACTCATTGGTCAGCTGACGTCGAACGTGGCTTACTCGCATCGTCCGTGGCCTGCACATATTGGTCAGCCGACGTCAGACGTGGCCTGCCAGCATCGTCCGTCGCCTCCACAGATCGGCCTTTCGACGTCGTAAGCGGCCTTTATTAATTGTATGTGGCTTGCAATTTTTAGACGAGTGACGTTGCACGCGGCGACATTGGTCGAGGTCTAGTCGACAACATGCAGATGTTCATACCGTGCAAAATTCAAAAGAGTGTGAAACACCCTTCATGCATAAGGACATATTTATCTATTTTCCACTATCGATTCTCAACGTTTCTACCTCACGTGGTTCATTCGTACTAATCTTAATTACATTTATGGTTCCTACGATATTGAAACATCTTTTTTTTGTACAAATATTTACTCTATCATTATTTTCACATGTTTAGAAGTGTTTTCGAGCATTTTCATATTTTTCTGACTTTTGTTCATTTTTTAAATTTATTTTTACCGTTTTTTTTTTTTACGTCACATTTCAAAACTTAAAATTTATGAAATTATTGAATTTAAGGTTACTATATTTATTTGTGAATTTTTGGCGTTAAGTTTTTATTTTTTTCATATTTTCCCTATTTTTTATTATTTATTACTCATTTTTGGGATCTTACTGAAAAAAATAAAAATTAGAAAAATTGTTAAAATTGTTTAATTTAAGGTTACTATATTTATTTGTGAATTTTTTGCGTTAATTTTATTTTATTTTTTCATATTTTTCCCATTTATTATTAATTAATTACTCACTTTCGAGATTTGCCAAAAAAAAATTAAAATTAAAATATTTTATGAAATAGTTTAATAAAAGGTTTCTATATTTATTTATGAATTTTTGGCGTTAATTTTATATTTTTATCAAATGTTTCCTATTTTTAATCAATTAATTACTCATTTTTGGGATTTACCAAAAAAATAAAATCTAAAAAAAATGCTGAAAACTACGTTTTTTTATATACAAAAGTTATTTGTGAAAGTTAATATGTGTTTGTACCTTAGAACGTGCATATTTGGGCCAAACGATGCCTACTCCTCAAAGTCAAAATCTGCGCAACGCAATCAAGAGCTCCAAGTGGACCACACATCGAACGTGGCATGTGGGCATCGGGCAAGCGGCATCGACCAACGGCACGCTACATCAACCAAGGCCTGCACAAATCAGACGTGGCATGTGCGCATCTGGCAAACAAAGTCGGCCAACGGCATGCAACATTAGGTAAGGCCTGCATGCATCAGCCGTGGCGTGTGCACATCGGCTGGGCATCACCGGTTGTAGCCTGCGCGCATCGGTTAATGGCAGGCGACAACGTCCAAGGTCTGCACGCATCAATCATGGCATGTGTTCATTTGGCAAACGATGTCGACAAACGACATGCGCCATCAACCAAGGCCTACACGCATAAGCCGTGTCGGTAGTGGCTTGCGCCCATCGGCCAACGACAGGCGACATCGTCCAAGGCCTGTATGCATCAACCCTGGCGTGTGTGCATCGGCTGGGCGACAACGACCGTGGCCTGCGAGCTTCGTCCATGTGACGTCGACCAACGACATGCAACATCATCCAAGGCCTTCAAACATCTGACGTGGCATGTGCGCATCAGGCAAACGACGTCGGCCAACGGCAAGCGACAACGGTTATGGCATGCACACATCGATATGCTGAAGTTTGACATGGCCTAGCCGCATCATCTGTGGCCTACACAACTTGGTCAGCCGATGTTGGTTGTGGCTTTCCCGCATCGCCTTAGGCCTGCAAACAACGGTCAGCCGACGTCATACGTGGGATGCCACTATCATCCGTGGCCTGCACACATCGGTCAACCTACGTCGAACGTGACCTGCCAGAATCGTCCGTAGACTGCACACATCGGTCTGACGACGTCAGACGTGGCCTGCCCGCATCGATCATGGCCTGCACAAAACACTCAGCCGATGTTGGACAATCCTTGCCAGAATAATCTGTAGCCTGCACACATCGGTTTTTCGACATCGAACGTGACTTGGCCGAATCTTCCGTGGCCTGCACAACTTGGTCAGCCGACATCATATGTTGCCTGACCGCATTTGACTTGGCATGCACACAACAGTCAGCCGACTTCGGACGTAGGCTGTCATTATCGTCTGTGGCCTGCACACATCGATCAGCTGACGTCGAACGTGACCTACCAGCATCGTCTGTGGCCTGCACACATTGGTCAGCCGACGTCGAACGTGGCTTACCAGCATCGTTCGTGGTCTGCAAATATTGGTCAGCCGACGTCGGATGTGGCCTGCCAGCATCGTCCGTCGCCTTCACAAATCGGTCTACCGATGTCGAACGCGACCTTTATGCATCGTATGTGGCTTGCAATTTTTTATACGAGCGACGTTGCACGTAGTGACATTGGTTGAGGTCTAGTCGACAACATGCAGATGTCTATGTCGTACAAAAATCAAAAGAGTGTGAAACACCCTTCATGCATAAGGACATATTTATCTATTTTCCACTATCGATTCTCAACGTTTCTACCTCACGTGGTTCATTCGTACTAATCTTAATTACGTTTATGGTTCCTACGATATTGAAACATTTTTTTTTGTACAAATATTTACTCTATCATTATTTTCACATGTTTAGAAGTGTTTTCGAGCATTTTCATATTTTTCTGACTTTTGTACATTTTTTTAATTTATTTTTATCGTTGTTTATTTTTTACGTCACATTTGAAAACTTAAAATTTATGAAATTATTGAATTTAAGGTTACTATATTTATTTGTGAATTTTTGGCGTTAAGGTTTTATTTTTTTCATATTTTTCCTATTTTTTATTATTTATTACTCATTTTTGGGATCTTACTGAAAAAAATAAAAATTAGAAAAATTGTTTAATTTAAGGTTACTATATTTATTTGTGAATTTTTGGCGTTTATTTTATTTTATTTTTTCATATTTTTCCCATTTATTATTAATTAATTACTCATTTTCGGCATTTGCCAAAATAAATTAAAATTAATATATTTTACGAAATAGTTTAATAAAAGGTTTCTATATTTATTTATGAATTTTTGGCGTGAATTTTATATTTTTATCAAATGTTTCCTATTTTTAATCAATTAATTACTCATTTTTGGGATTTACCGAAAAAAATAAAATCTAAAAAAAATGCTGAAAACTACGTTTTTTTATATACAAAAGTTATTTGTGAAAGTTAATATGTGTTTGTACCTTAGAACGTGCATATTTGGGCCAAACGATGCCTACTCCTCAAAGTCAGAATCCGCGCAACGCAATCAAGAGCTCCAAGTGGACCACACATCGAATGTAGCATGTGGGCATCGGGCAAGAAGCGTCGGCCAATGGCAGGCTACATCAACCAAGGCCATCCCAAATCGGATGTGGCATGTGCTCATCTGGCAAACGAAGTCGGCCAACGGCATGCAACATCAGCCAATGCATGTACACATCAGCCGTGGCCTGTGCGCATCGGCCGAGCGTCACCAACCGTGGCCTGTGCGCATCGGCTAACGACAGGCGACATCGCAAAGGCCTGCATGCATCAACTTTGGCGTGCGCACTTCGGGCAAACGACGTTAGCCAACGACAAGCACCATCTGCAAAGGCTTGGACGCATCACCGTGGCGAGTGTGCATCGGTTGTGGCCTGCACGCATCGGCCAACTGCAGGCGACATCGGCCATGGCCCACATTTATTAACCGTGGCGTGTGTGCATCGGTTGGGTGACATCGACTGTGGCCTGCGCGCTTCAGCCATCCAGCATCGACAATCGACAGGCAACATCAGCCAAGGCATGCACGCATCTACCGTGGCGTGTGCTCATCGGGCAAACGACGTTGGCCAACGACATGCACCATCATCAAAGTTCTGGACACATCAGCCGCGGTGAGTGCGCATCGGATGTGGCCTGCACACATCAGCCAACGGCAGGCGACATTGGCCAAGGCCTGCATGCATCAACCGTGGCGTGTGTGCATCGGCTGGGCGACATCGACCGTGGCCTGCACACTTCGGCCATGAGACGTCGACCAACGACATGCAACATCAGCCAAGGCCTGCACACATCTGACGTGGCATGTGCGCATTTGGAAAACGAAGTCGGTCAACGGCATGCAACATTAGGTAAGGCCTGTGTGCATCAGCCGTGGCATGTGCACATCGGCTGGGGTTCACCGGTCGTAGCCTGCGCGCATCGGTCAATGGCAGGCGACAACGGCCAAGGCATGCACGCATCAATCATGGCATGTGTTCATTTGGCAAATGATGTCGACAAACGACATGCACCATCAGTCAAGGCCTACACGCATAAGCAGTGTCGGTAGTGGCTTGCACCCATCGGCCAACGACAGGCGACATCGGTCAAGGCCTGCTTGCATCAACCCTGGCGTGTGTGCATCGGCTGGGTGACATCGACCGCGGCCTGCGCGCTTCGGCCATGCGACGTCGACCAACGACATGTAACATCAGCCAAGGCCTTCAAACATCTGATGTGGCATGTACACATCAAGCAAACGACATCGGCCAACGGCAAGAGACAACGGCTATGGCCTACACACATCAATTTGCTGACGTTTGACATGGCCTAGCCGCATCATCTGTGGCCTACACAACTTGGTCAGCCGATGTTGGTTGTGTGTTTCCCACATCGCCTTAGGCCTGCACACAACTATCAGTCGACGTCCTACGTGGGATGCCACTATCATCCGTGGCTTGCACACATCGGTCAGCCTACGTTGAATGTGGCCTGCCAGCATCGTCCGAAGACTGCACACATCAGTCTGACGACGTCGGACGTGGCATGGCCGCATCGATCATGGACTGCACACAACGCTCAGCCGATGTTGGACAATCCTAATCTGTAGCCTGCACACATCGGTCTTCCGACATCAAACTTGACTTGGCCGCATCTTTCGTGGCCTGCACAACATGGTCAGCCGATATCATATGTGGCCTGACCGCATTTGACTTGGCCTGCACACAACGGTCAGCCGACCTCGGACGTAGGCTGCCACTATCGTCTGTGGCCTGCACACATCGGTCAACCGACGTCTAGCGTGGCCTGCCAACATCGTCCGTGGCCCGCAAACAATGGTCTGCCGACGTCGAACGTGGCTTACCAGCATCGTTCGTGGTCTGCAAATATTGGTCAGCCGATGTCGGACGTGGCCTGCCAGCATCGTCCGTCGCCTGCACATATCGGTGTGCCGATGTCGAAGGCTACCTTTATGCATCGTATGTGGCTTGCAATTTTTAGACGAACGACGTTGCACGCGGTCACATTGGTCGAGGTCTAGTCGACAACATGCAGATGTCCATGCCGTACAAAAATCAAAAGAGTGTGAAACATCCTTCATGCATAACAACATATTCATCTATTTTCCATTATCGATTCTCAACATTTCTGCCTCATGTGGTTCATTCGTACTAATCTTAATTATGTTTATGGTACGTATGATATTGAAACATATTTTATGTGTACAATATTTACTGTATCATTAGTTTCACATGTTTAGAAATGTTTTCGAGCATTTTCAGATTTTTCTGACTTTGGTTCAATTTTTTAATTTATTTTTATCGTTTTTTATTTTTTACGTCACATTTGAAAACTTAAAATTTATGAAATTATTGAATTTAAGGTTACTATATTTATTTGTGAATTTTTGGCGTGAAGTTTTTATTTTTTTCATATTTTTCCTATTTTTTATTGTATATAACTCATTTTTGGGATTTTACTGAGAAAAATAAAAATTAAAAAAATTATTAAAATTGTTTATTTTAAGGTTACTATATTTATTTGTGAATTTTTGGCGTTAATTTTATATTTCTTTCCTATTTTTCCTATTTTTTATTAATTAATTACACATTTTTGAGATTTGCAGAAAAGTAATAAAATTAATTTTTTTTTATGAAATTGTTGAATTTAGGGCCTCTATATTTATTTGTGAATTTTTGGCATTAATTTTATATTTTTTTCATCTTTTTCTTGTTTTTTATTAATTAATTACTCATTTTTGGAATTTTCAAAACAAAAAAAAACAATTTTTTTATGAAATTGTTGAATTAAAGGTTTCTATATTTATTTGTAAATTTTTGGCATTGATTTTATATTTTTTTTATATTTTTCCTATATTTTATTAATTAAATACTCATTTTTGGGATTTATCGGGAAAAAAAAGTTGGAATGATTGAATTTAAGGTTTCTATATTTATTTGTGAATTTTTGGAATTAATTTTATATTTTTTCATATTTTTCCTGCTTTTTATTAATTAATTACTCAGTTTCGGGATTTATCAAAAAAAATAAAAAATAAAAAAATATTGTTGAAGTTGTTGAATATAAGGTTACTATATTTATTTGTGAATTTTTGGCGTTAATTTTATATATTTTTTTCATATTTTTTCTATTTATTATTAATTAATTACTAATTTTCGGGAATTGCCAAAAAAAATAAAAATTAATTTTTTTTATGAAATAGTTTAATTTAAGGTTTTTATATTTATGCATGAAAGGTGTTTCACACTCTTTTGATTTTTGTACAGCATGGACATCTTCATGTTGTCGACTCGACCAATGTCGCCGCGTGCAACGTCGCTCGCCTAAAAATTGCAAGCCACATACGATGCATGGAGCCCACGTTCGACGTCGGCAGATCGATGTGTGCAAGCGACAGACGATGCTGGCAAGTCACGTGCGACGTCGGCTGACAGATGTGTGCAGGCCACGGACGATGCAGGCAGGCCACGTTCGACGTCGGCTGACCAATGTGTGCAGGCCACGTCCGACGTTAGTAGACCGATGTGTGCAGGCTACAGATGATTCTGCAGGCCATGTCCAACGTCGACTGACCGATGTGTGCAGGTCATGATCGATACGGCTAGGCCACGTCCGACGTCGGTAGACCGATGTGTGCAGGCTTCGGACGATGATGGCAGGCCACGTCCGACGTCAGCTGACCGATGTATACAGGCCACAGACGATAGTGGCATCCCACGTGCGACATTGGCTGACCGTTTTGTGCAGTCCGAAGGCGAAGCGTGCAGGTCAGGTCCAACATCGGCTGACCAAGTTGTGCAGGCCACGGGACGACGCGGCCAGGCCATGTTAGACGTCAACATATTGATGTGTGCAGGCTACGGACCGTTCTGGCAGGCCACGTTCGACGTTGGCTGATCGATGTGTGCAGGCCACGAACGATACGGCCAGATCACGTCCAACGTCGGCAAACCGATGAGTGCAGGCTATGGACGGTGCTGGCAGTCCACGCCCGACGTCGGCTGACCGATGTGTGCAGGCCACAGACGATAGTGGCAGCCCACGTCCGACGTCGGCTGACCGTTGTGTGCACGCCAAAGGCGATGTGGGCAGACCATGTCCAACGTCGGGTGACCTTTGTGTTAGGCAAAGGGAGATGCGGGCAGGCCACGCCCGACATTGGCTGACCGATGTGTGTAGGCCAAAGGCGATGTGGGCAGACCATGTCCAACGTCGGGTGACCTTTGTGTTAGGCCAAGTGAAGATGCGGGCAGGCCACGCCCGACATTGGCTGACCGATGTGTGCAGGCCAAGGGCAATGCAGGCAGACAACTCCCGACGATGACTAAGCGATGTGCACAGGCCACGATCGATGCGGGCAGTCCACGACCGACGTCGACTGAGAGATGTGCATAGGCCACAACCCATGCGGGCAGTCCACGACCAATGTCACCGCCGACGACGCCTGTCGTTGGCCGACGTCGCTTGCCCGAAGCGCACATGCCATGTTAGATGCGTGTAAAAATTGGCTGATGCAGCCCGTCCTTGGCTTACGCCGATATCGCCCAGTCGATGCGCTCACCAGGGCAGATGTGTGAAGGCTTTGGCTGCTGGTGCCTGCCATTGGTCGACATCAGATGAGTCCAGGCCTTTGCTGATGTCACTTGCCGTTGGCTGACTCCGATGTCTCCTAGTTGATGCGCACACTCCACGGCTGATTTTTGCAGGCCTTGGCTAATGCCGCCTGTCGTTAGGTGACGTCGTTTTGAGGATGTGCACATGCCACGTCAGATGCGATCAGTCTTTGGCTGATGTTGCCTGTCGTTGGTCGATGTGTATGGACGATACGTGAAAGCCACAACCTACATCGCCTAGCCGATACGCACACGTCATGGTTGATGCGCGCAAGCCTTGGCCATTGTCGCCTGCCATTGGATGATGCGCGCAGGACACAACTGACACGGCTGATGCATCTAGGCCATGGCTGATGGTGCCTGTCATTGGCCGACATCATTTGCCAGATGAACACATGCCACGATTGATGCGTGCAGGCCTTGGCCGATGTCGCCTGCCATTGGCCGATGAGCGCAGGCCACATTTGGTAACGCCCAGCCGATACGCACACGCCACGGCTGATGCGTACAGACTTAGCTAATGTTGCATGTCGTTGGCCGACGTCGTTGGCCTGATGTGCACATGCCACGTCCGATGAGTGCAGGTCTTGGCTAAAGCCGCTTGCCGTTGGACGACGCCGATGTCTCCCATCCGATGCGCACACGCACATTGGTCAGCCGACGTCGAACGTGGCATGCCTGCATCGTCCGTGGCCTTCACACATCTATCAGCCGACGTCGGACGTGGCTTGCCAACATCGTCCGTGGCCTGCACACATTGGTCAGCCTACGTCAGACGTGGCTTGCCAGCATCGTTTGTCGCCTGCACACATCGGTCTGCCGACGTTGGACGTGGCTTGCATGCATCGTATTTGGCTTGCAATTTTTAGACGAGTGACGTTGCACGCGACGACATTGGTCGAGGTCTAGTCTACAACATGCAGATGTCCATGTCGTACAAAAATCAAAAGAGTGAAACACCCTTCATGCATAACAACATATTCATCTATTTTCCATTATCGATTCTCAACATTTCCGCCTCACGTGGTTCATTCGTACTAATCTTATTAATTAATTACTCATTTTTTAGATTTGCCAAAAAACTATAAAATTAAATTTTGTTTAAGAAATTGTTGAATTTATGGTTTATATATTTATTTTTGATTTTTTTGCGTTAATTTTATATTTTTATCATATTTTTCCTAATTTTTATTAATTAATTACTCATTTTCGAGATTTGCAGAAACACAATAAAATTAATTTTTTTTATGAAATTGTTGAATTTAGGGATTTTATATTTATTTGTGAATTTTTGGCGTTAATTTTATATTTTTTTCATCTTTATCCTGTTTTTTATTAAAAAATTACTAATTATTGGGATTTTCCGAAAAAAATTAAATAATGATTTTATGAAATTGTTGAATTTAAGGTTTCTATATTTATTTGTAAATTTTTGGCATTAATTTTATATTTTTTTACATATTTTTCCTATATTTTCTTAATTAAATACTCATTTTTGGGATTTATCGAGAAAAAAAAATGTTGAAATGATTGAATTAAAGGTTTCTATATTTATTTGTGATTTTTTAACGTTAATTTTATATTTTTTAATATTTTTCCTATTTTTTATTAATTTACTCAGTTTCGGGATTTATCAAAAAAATAAAAAAATATTGTTGAAATTGTTGAATTTAAGGTTTCTATATTTATTTATGAATTTTTGGCTTGAATTTTATATTTTTATCAAATTTTTCCTATTTTTTATTAATTAATTACTCATTTTCGAGATTTATCAAAATAAAAAAATCAAAAAAAAATGCTGAAAACTATGTTTTTTTTATATACAAAAGTTATTTGTGAAAGTTAATATGTGTTTGTACCTTAGAACGTACATATTTGGGCCAAACGATGCCTACTCCTCAAAGTCAGAATCCGCGCAACGCAATAAAGAGCTCCAAGTGGGCCACGCATCTGACGTGGCATGTGGGCATCGGGCAAACAAAGTCGGCCAATGGCATGCAACATCAGCCAAGGCCTGCACGCATCAGCCGTGGTGTGTGCGCATCGACCGGGCGTCACCAGCCGTGCCCTGCGCGCATCGGCCAACAATAGGCGACATCGCCAAGGCCTGCATGCATCAACCGTGGCGTGTGCGCATCGGGCAAACGACATGCACCATCAGCAAAGGCCTGGACGCATTAGCCATGGCGAGTGCACATCGGATGTGGCCTGCACGCATAGGCCAACGACAGGCGACATCGGCAAAGGTCTGCATGCATCAACTGTGGCTTGTGCGCATCGGCTGGGCGACATCGACCATGGCCTGTGCGTTTCGGCCATGCTACGTCGACCAGCGACAGGCAGTATCATCCAAGGCCTTCACGCATCTGAAGTGGCATATGCGCATCAAGTAAACGACGTCGGCCAACGGTAAGCGACATCTGCCACGACCTGCACGTATCAGCTGGGCCACATCGGCATCGTCCAATTGCAGGAGGCATCGGCCAAGGCCTGCACGCATCGGACGTGGAATGTGCATATCTCACAAACGACGTCGGCCAACGGCATGCGGCATTAGGTAAGGCCTATTCGCATCAGCCGTGACGTGTGCGCATCAGTTGGGCATCACCGGTCGTGGCCTGCGCGCACCGGCCAATGGCAGGCCATAACGGCCAAGTACTGCGTGCATCAACCATGGCGTGTGTGCATCGGTTGGGCGACACCGGTCGTGGCCTGCACGCATCGGCAATGCGACATCGGCCAACGGCAGGCAGCATCAGTTAAGGCATGCACACATCTGACGTAACATGTGCGCATCAAGAAAACGACGTCGGCCAACGGCAAGCGGCATCAGCCATGGCCTTAATATATCAGTCGTGGCGTGTGCACATTAGCTGGGTGACATCGGAGTAAGCCAAAGGCAGGCGGCATCAGCCAAGGCCTGGACGCATTTGATGTGACATGTGTGAATCTAGCATGCGACGTTGGTCAATGGCAGGCTCCAGAAACCAAGGCCTGCATGCATCAGTCCTGGCGTGTGCGCATCGACTGGGCGACATCGGCGTCAGCCAATGTCGGGTTGCATCAGTCAACTTTTACACGCATCTGACATGTCATGTGCGCTTCGAGCAAGCAACATCGGTCAACGGTAGGCATCATCAGCAAAGGCCTGGACGCATCAGCAGTGGAGTGTGCGCATCGGCTGTGGCCTGCACACACCGATCTGCTGACGTCTCACATGGCCTGGCCGCATCATCCGTGGCCTACACAACTTGGTCAGCCGATGTTGGACGTGGCTTTCCCGCATCGCCTTAGGCCTGCACATAATGGTCAGCCGATGTCGGACATGGGATACCACTATCGTCCATGGCCTGCACACATCGGTCAGCCGACGTCGAATGTGGCCTGCCAGCATCGTCCGTAGCCTGCACACATCGGTCTGCCGACGTCGGACATGGCTTGGCCACATCGATCATGGCATGCACACATTGCTCAGCCGATGTTGGTTATGGCTTGCTAGAATAATCCATAGCCTACACACATCGGTCTTTCGACGTCGAACGTGGTCTGGCCGTATTTTCCATGGCCTGCACAACTTGGTCAGCTGACGTCATATGTGGCCTGCACACAACGGTCAGCCGACATCGGACGTGGGCTGCCACTATCGTCATTGGCCTGCACACATCGGTCATCCGACGTCGAACGTGTCTTACCAGCATCGTCCGTCGCCTGCACACATCGGTCTGCCGACGTTGAACATGGCCTTTATGCATCGTATGTGGCTTGCAATTTTTAGAATCTGTGCAACGCAATCAAGAGCTCCAAGTGGGCCACACATCGGACGTGGCATGTGGGCATTGGGCAAGCGGCACCGGCCAATGTCAGGCTGCATCAACCAAGGACTGCATGCATAGGACATGGTATGTGCGCATCTGGGAAATAAAATCGGCCAACGGCATGCAGCATCAGCCAAGGCATGCACGCATCAGTCGTGGCGTGTGCGCATCGACCGGCCGTCACCACCTGTGGCCTGCGCGCATCGGCCAACGACAGGAGACATCACCAAGGCCTGCATATATCAACCGTGGTGTGTGTGCATCGAGCAAACGACGTTGGCCAACGACATGCACCATCAGCCGTGGCGAGTGCGCATCGGTTGTGGCCTGCACACATCGGCCAACGGCAGGCGACATCGACCAAGGCCTGCATACAACAACCGTGGCGTGTGCGCATCGGCTGGGCGACATCTATCGTGGCCTGCGCGCTTTGGCCATGCAACGTCGATCAGCGACAGGCAGCATCAGCCAAGGCCTTCACGCATCTGACATGGCATGAGCGCATCAGGCAAACGACGTCGACCAAGGGTAAGCGACATCAGCCACGGCCTGCATGCATCAGCTGGGCGACATCGGCGTCGTCCAACGACTGGCGGCATCAGTGAAGGCATGCACGCATCGGACGTGGCATGTGCATATCTGGCAAATGACGTCGGCCAACGACATGCAGCATTAGGTAAGGCCTATACGCATCAGCCGTGATGTGTGCGCATCAGTTGGGCATCACCGGCCGTGGCCTGCGCGCATCGGCCAATGGCAAGCGATAACGGCCAAGGCCTGCACGCATCAATCGTGACATATGTTCATTTGGCAAACGACATCGGCAAACGACATGCACTATCAGCCAAGGCTATGCATAATCTGTGTTGTTAGTGGCCTGAGCGCATCGGCCAATGGAAGGCGACAACGGCCAAGTACTGCACGCATCAACCATGGCGTATACGCATCGGCTGGGCGACATCGGTCGTGGCCTACACGCATAGGCAATACGATATCAGCTAATGGCAGGCAGCATCAGCCGATGTTAGACATGGCTTGCCAGAATAATCTATAGCCTGCACACATCGGTGTTCCGAAGTAGAACGTGACCTGGCCGTATTTTCCGTGGCCTGCACAACTTGGTCAGCCGACGTCATATGTGGCCTGCCCACATCGTCCTTGGCCTGCATACAACGGTCAGCCGACGTCGGATGTAGGCTGCCACTAACGTCCGTGGCCTGCACACATTGGTCAGCTGACGTCGAACGTGACTTACCAGCATCGTCCGTGGCCTGAACATATTGGTTAGCCGACGTCGGATGTGGCCTGCCAGGATCATCCGTCGCCTACACAGATCGGTCTGCCGACGTCAAACGTGGCCTTTATGCATCAGCTGTGGCCTTTACACATCGATATGCTGACGTCTGACATGGCCTATCCGTATCATCCGTGGCATACACAACTTGGTCAGCCGATGTTGGACGTGGCTTTCCCGCATCATCTTAGGCCTGCACACAATGGTTAGCCGATGTCGGACGTGGGATGCCACTATCGTCCATGGCGTGCACACATCGGTCAGCCGACGTCGAATGTGGCCTGCCAACATCATCCATAGCCTGCACACATTGGTCAGCCGACATCGAACGTGGCCTGCCAACATCATCCGTAGCCTGCACACATCGGTCTGCCGACGTCGGATGTGGCCTGGTCGCATCGATCATGGCCTGCACACATCGCTCAGCCGATGTACGACATGACTTGCAAGAATAATCCATTCCCTGCACACATCGGTCTTCCGACGTAGAACGTGGCCTGGCCGCATTTTCTGTGGCCTGCACAACTTGGTCAGCCGACGTCATCTGTGGCCTGCCCACATCACCCTTGGCATGCATACAATGGTCTACCGACGTCGGACGTAAGCTGCCACTATCGTCCGTGGCCTGCACACATCGGTCAGCCGACGTCGAACGTGGCCTGCCAGCATATTGGTCAGCCGACATCGAATGTGGCTTACCAGCATTGTCCGTGGGCTGCACATATTGGTCAGCCGACGTCGGACGTGGCCTACCAGCATCGTCCGTCGCCAGCACAGATCGGTCTGCCGACATCGAACGTGACCTTTATGCATCGGCTGTGGCCTTTACACATCGATCTGCTGACGTCTGACATTGCATGGCCGCATCGTCCGTGGCCTACACAACTTGGTCAGTCGATGTTGGACGTGGCATTCCCGCATCACCTTAGGCCTGCACACTATGGTCAGCCGATGTCGGATGTGGGATGCCACTATCGTCCATGGCCTGCACACATCGGTTAGCCGACGTCGAACGTGGCCCACCAGCATAGTCCATAGCCTGCACACATCGGTCTGCCAATGTCGGACGTGGCTTGGCCTCATCGATCATGGCCTGCACACATCGCTCAGCCGATGTTGTACATGGCTTGACAGAATAATCTGTAGCCTGCACACATCGGTCTTCCGACGTAGAAAGTGGCCTGGCCATATTTTTCGTGGCCTGCACAACTTGGTCAGCCGACGTCATATGTGGCCTGCCCGCATCGCCCTTGGCCTGCACACAACGGTCAATCGACGTCGGATGTAGGCTGTCACTATCGTCCGTGGCCTGCACACATCGATCAACCGACGTCGAACGTGGACTGCCAGCATAGTCCGTGACCTGCACACATTGGTCAGCCGACGTCGAACGTGGCTTACCAACATCGTCTCTGGCCTGCCAGCATCATCCGTCACCGGCACACATCGGCCTGCCGACGTTGAACGTGGCCTTTATGCATCGTATGTGGCTTGCAATTTTTAGAGGAGCGGCGTCACTGGTTGAGGTCTAGTCGACAATATGCAGATGTTTGTGCCGTACAAAAATCAAAAAAGTGTGAAACATCCTTCATGCATAACGACATATTCATTTGTTTTCCATTATCGATTCTAAACATTTCTTCCTCACGTGGTACATTCGTACTAATCTTAATTACGTTTATGGTCCGTACGATATTGAAACATCTTTTATTTGTACAAATATTTACTCTATCATTAGTTTCACATGTTTAGAAGTGTTTTCAAGCATTTTCATATTTTTCTGACTTCTATTCATTTTTAAAATTTATTTTTACCATTTTTTTAAGTCACATTTTAAAATTTAAAATTTATGAAATTTTTGAATTCAAGGTTACTATATTTATTTGTGAATTTTTGGCGTTAATTTTTTATTTTTTTCATATTTTTCCTATTTATTATTAATTAATTACTCATTTTTGGGATTTGCCAAAAAAAATAAAATTTAAATTTTTTTATGAAATAGTTTAATTTAAGGTTTTTATATTTATTTATGAATTTTTGGTGTTAATTTTATATTTTTATCAAATTTTTCGTATTTTTTATTAATTAATTACTCATTTTCGAGATTTACCGAAAAATTTAAAATTTAAAAAGAATGCCGAAATTATTTTTTTTATATACAAGAGTTATTTGTGAAAGTTAATATGTGTTTGTACCTTAAAATGTGCAAATTTGGGCCAAACGATGCCTACTCCTCAAAGTCAGAATCCGCGCAACGCAATCAAGAGCTCCAAGTGGGCCACGCATCGGAAGTGGCATGTGGGCATCGGCCAAGCGGAATCGGCCAATGGCAGGCTGCATCAGCCAAGGCCTGCACGCATAGGACGTGGCATGTGCGCATCTGGAAAACGACGTCGGCCAACGGTATGCACCATCAACCAAGGCCTGCACGCATTAGCCGTGGCGTGTGTGCATTGGCCGGGCGTCACCAACCATGGCCTGCGCGCATCGGTCAACGACAGGCGACATCGCCAAGGCTTGCATATATCAACTGTGGCGTGTGCGTATCAAGCAAATGACATTCACCATCAGCAAAGGCCTGAACATATAACCCATGGCGAGTGCGCATCGGTTGTGGCCTACACGCATTGTCCAACTACAGGTGACATCGGCCAAGGCCTACATGCATAAATCGTGGGGTGTGTGCATCGGCCGGGCAAAATCGACCGTGGTCGGCGCGCTTCTGCTATGCAACGTCGACCAACGACAGGCAGCATCAGCCAAGGCCTGCACGTATCTGACATGGCATGTGCGCATCAGGCAAACTACATCGGCCAACGACAAGAGACATCAACCACGGCCTGCACACATCAGCCATGGCGTGTGTGCATCGGCTGGGCGACATTGGCGTCGTCCAACGGCAGGCGACATCAACCAAGGCATGCACGCATCGGACGTGGCATATGCGCATCTGGAAAACGACGTCGGCCAATGGCATGCAACATTAGATAAGGCATGCACGCATCAGTCGTGACGTGTGCGCATCGGCTGGGCATCACCGGTCGTGGCCTGCACGTATCGGTCAATGGTAGGCGACAACGACCAAGTCCTGCACGCATCAATCGTGGCATGTGTTCATTTGGCAAACGACGTCGGCAAAAGACATGCACCATCAGCCAACGCCTAGACGCATAAGCCGTGTCGGTAGTGGCCTGCGCGCATCTGCTAACGGCATGCGACAATGGCCAAGTACTGCGCGCATCAACCATGGCGTGTGCGCATCTGACGTAACATGTGCGCATCAAGAAAACGACGTCGGCCAACGGCAAGCGGCATCAGCCATGGCCTGCATGCATCAGTCGTGGCGTGTGAGCATCGGCTGGGGGACATCCGAGTCAGCAAAAGGCAGGCGGCATCAACCAAGGCCTAGACGCATCTGATGTGGCATGTGTGCATCTGGCAAGCGACGTCGGTCAATGGTAGTCTCCAGCAGCCAAGGCCTGCACGCATCAGCCCTGGCGTGTGCGCATCGACTGGGCGACATCGGCGTTAGTAAACGACGGGCTGCAGCAGCCAATTCTTACACGCATCTGACATGGCATGTGCGCTTCGGGCTAGCGACGTCGGCCAACGGCAGGCGTCATCAGCCAAGACCTAGACGCATCAGCAGTGGAGTGTGCGCATCGGCTGTGGCCTGCACACATCGATCTGCTGATGTCTGACATGGCCTGGCCGCATCGTCCGTGGCCTACACAATTAGGTCAGCCGATGTTGGATGTGGCTTTCCCGCATCGCCTTAGGCCTGCACACATCGGTCGTGGGATTCCACTATCGTCCGTGGCCTGCACACACCGATCAGCCGACGTCGAATGTGGCCTGCCAGCATTGTCTGTAGCCTGCACACATCGGTCTGTCGACGTCGAACGTGGCTTGGCCGCATCGATCATGGCCTGCATACATCGCGTAGTCGACGTTGGACATGGCCTGCCAGAATAATTCATAACCTGCACACATCGATCTTCCGACGTCGAACGTGGCCTGGCCGCATCTTCCGTGTCCTGCACATCTTGGTCAGCCGACATCATATGTGGCCTGCCCGAATACACTTGACCTGCATACAACGGTCAGCCGACGTTGGACCTGCACATATTGGTCAGTCGACGTAGAACATAGCTTACCAGCATCGTCTGTCTCCTACACATATTGGTCAGCCGACGTCGAGCGTGGCCTGCCAGCATCATCCGTCGCCTGCACACATCGATCTGCCGACGTCGAACATGGCCTTTATGCATCGTATGTGACTTGCAATTTTTAGACGAGCGACGTCGTACGCGGCGACATTGGTCGAGGTCGAGTCGACAACATGCATATGTCCATGCCTTACAGAAATCAAAAGAGTGTGAAACAACCTTCATGCATAACAACATATTCATCTATTTTCCATTATCGATTCTCAACGTTTTCACCTCACGTGGTTCATGCGTACGAATCTTCATTACGTTTATGGTTCGTACGATATTGAAACATCTTTTATTTGTATAAATATGTACTCTATCATTAGTTTCACATGTTTAGAAGTATTTTCGAGCATTTTCATATTTTTTCTGACCTTTGTTCAATTTTTTAGTTTATTTTTATCATTTTTTATTTTTTGAAGTCACATTTTAAAATTTCAATTTATGAAATTATTGAATTTAAGGTTACTATATTTATTTCTGAATTTTTGGCGTTAATATTTTATTTTTTCTCATATTTTTCCTATTTTTTATTATTATTACTCATTTTTGGGATTTACTGAAAAAGAATAAAAAAATGTTAAAATTGTTGAATTTAAAGTTTGTATATTTATTTGTGAATGTTTGGAGTTAATTTTATATTTTTCTCATATTTTTCCAATTTATTATTAATTAATTACTTATATTCGGGATTTGCCGAAAAAAATAAAAATAATTTTGTTTATGAAATTATTGAATTTAAGGTTTCTATATTTATTTGTGAATTTTTGGCATTAATTTTATATTTTTTTCATATTTTCTCTATATTTTATTAATTTATTACTCATTTTCGGGATTTATCGAAAAAAGTAAAAGTTAAAAAACAAATGTTGAAATTATGGGATTTAAGGTTTTTATATTTATTTGTGAATTTTTGGCGTTAATTTTATATCTTTTCAATTTTTTCCTGGATTTTATTAATTAATTACATAGTTATGGGATTTACCAAAAATATTTGTTGAAGTTGTTGAATTTAAGGTAACTATATTTATTTTTAAATTTTTGGCGTTAATTTTATATATTTATTTCAAATTTTTCCTATTTATAATTAATTAATTACTCATTTTCGAGATTTGACAAAAAATAAAAAATAAAAAAATTTATGAAATAGTTGAATTTAGCGTGTCTCTATTTATTTATGAATTTTTGGGGTTAATTTTGTATTTTTATCAAATTTTTCCTATTTTTTATTATTTAATTAGTCATTTTTGTGATTTACCGAAAAAAATGTTGTAAACTATATTTTTATATATATAAAAGTTATTTGTGAAAGTTAATATGTGTTTGTACCTTAGAACGTGCATATTTGGGTCAAACGATGCCTACTCCTTAAAGTCAGAATCTGCGCAGCAAAATCAAGCGCTCCAAGTGGGCCACGCATCGGACGTGGCATGTGGGCATCGGGCAAGCGGCGTCGGCTAACGGCAGGCTGCATCAGCCAAGGCCTGCACGCATCGGACGTGGGATGTGCGCATCTGGAAAACGATGTCGGCCAACGACATACAACATCATCCAAGACATGCACGCATCAGCCGTGACGTGTGCACATCGGCCAGGCGTCACCGGTCGTGGCTTGCGCGTATCAGACAACGACGGGCGATATCGCCAAGGCCAGCATGCATCATATGTGACGTGTGCACATCAGTAAAATGACGTTGGCCAACGGCAAGCACCATAAGTCATGGCCTGGACACATCAGCTGTGGCGTGTGCACATCGGTTGTGGCCTGCACGCATTGGCCAACGGCAGGCGACATCAGCCAGAACCTGCACGCATCAGCCATGGCGTGTGTGCATCGGCTTGGCGACATCGGCGTCGTCCAACGACAGATGGCTTTAGCCAAAACCTGCACTCATCAGACGTGGCATTTGCACATCTGGCAAACGACGTCGGCCAAAAACATGCAACATTAGCTAATGCCTAGATGCATCAGCTATGTCGACTATGGCCTACGCGCATCAGCCAACAGCAGGCGACAACGGCCAAGGTCTGCGCGCATCCACCATGGCGTGTGTGTATCGTCTGGGCGACATAAGTCGTGGCCTGCACGAATCGGCCATACGACGTCGGCCAACGACAGGCAGCATCAGCCAAAGACTGCACGCATCTGACGTAGCATGTGCGCATCGGCAAAATGACGTCGTCCAACAGCACACGGCATCAGCCAAGGCTTGCACGTATCAGCCGTGGCGTGTGCGCATCGGTTAGGAGACAACGGAGTCAGCCAACGGCAGGCGGCATCAGCAAAGGCCAGGACGCATCTGATGTGGCATGTGCGCATCTAGCAAATGACGTCGACCAATGGCATGCACCAGTAGCCAAGGCCTGCATGGATTAGCCCTGGCGTGTGCGCATCGACTGGGCGATATTGGCGTAAGCCAACAACAGGCTGCATATGCCAATTTTTAAATGCATCTGAAATGGCATGTGCGCTTCGGGCAAACGACATCGGTCAACGACAGGTGTCATCGGCCAGGCGACATTTGTCGTGGACTGCCTGCATCGGGGGTGGCCTGTGTACATCTCTCAATTGACGTCGGCCGTGGACTGCCCGCATCGACCGTGGCTTGGGCACATCGATTAGTCATCGTCGGGCATTGTTTGCCTGCATCGCCCTTGGCCTGCACATAACGGTTACCCTGCGTCGAACGTGGTCTGCCCACATCGCCTTTGGCCTGCACACAACGGTCAACCATCGGGGGTGGGCTGCCACTATCGTTTGTGGCCTGCACACATCAGTCAGCTGACGTCGGACGTGGCCTGCCAGCACCGTCCATAGCTTGCACTCATCGTTTACCGACGTCAGACGTGGCCTGGCCGCATCGTTCGTGGCCTGCAAACATTGATCAGTCGATGTTAAATGTGGCATGCACGCTTCGCCTTAGGACTGCACACAACGGTCAGCCAACATCGGACGTGGGATGCCATTATCGTCTGTGGCCTGTATACATCGATCTACTGAAGTCGGACGTGGCCTGCCAGCATCATCCGTAGCCTGCACACATCGGTCTGCCGACGTCAGACGTGGCCTGGCCGCATCGATCATGGCTTGCACACATCGGTCAGCCGACATTGGGCATGGCCTGCCAGAATCATCCGTAGCCTACACACATCAGTCTACTGACGTCGGACGTGGCTTGTCCGCATCTTTCGTGGCCTGCACAGCTTGACGTTAATTTTTTATTTTTTTCATATTTTTTATTATTTATTACTCATTTTTGGGATTTTACTGAAAACAATTAAAATTAAAAAAAAAAGTTAAAATTGTTTAACTTAAGGTTACTATATTTATTTGTGAATTTTTCGCGTTAATTTTATACTCTCTCCGTCCCATTTTATGTGATGTAGTTTGACTAGGCACGGAGTTTAATAAAGAAAGGAAGACTTTTAAAACTTTTGGTCCAAAATGAATGATAGAAATTTGTGTGGCTGTAAATCATTTCATTAAGGGTAAAGTAGATATTTTATAGTGAAATTGTTACTTAATATAGAAATGTGTCATTCTTTTTTGGACTGACTAAAAAGAAAAGTAAGTCATATAAATTGGGACAGAGGAAGTATTTTTTTTCATATTTTTCCTATTTTTAATTAATTAATTACTCATTTTTTAGATTTGCCAAAAAATATAAAACTAATTTTTTTAAAGAAATTTTTGAATTCAAGGTTTATATATTTATTTGTGATTTTTTTGCATTAATTTTTATTTTTATCATATTTTTCCTAATTTTATTAATTAATTACTCATTTTCGAGATTTGCAGAAAAATAATAAAATTGATTTTTTTTATGAAATTGTTGAATTTAGGGCTTCTATATTTATTTTTGAATTTTTGGCGTTAATTTTATATTTTTTTCATCTTTTTCCTAATTTTTATTAATTAATTACTCGTTTTTGGGATTTGCCAAAAAAAATAAAAACAATTTTAATGAAATTGTTGAATTTAAGGTTTCTATATTGATTTGTAAATTTTTGGCATTAATTTTATTTATTTTTTCATATTTTTCCTATATTTTATTAATTAATTACTCATTTTTGGGATTTATCAAAAAAAATAAAACAAAAAATGTTGAAATGATTGAATTTAAGGTTTCTATATTTATTTGAGAATTTTTGGCGTTAATTTTATATTTTTTCATACTTTTCCTATTTTTTATTAATTAATTACTCAGTTTCGGGATTTATCAAAAAATTAAAAAATAAAAAAATATTGTTGAAGTTGTTGAATTTAAGGTTACTATATTTATTTGTGAATTTTCGGCGTTAATTTCATATATTTTTTTCATATTTTTCCTATTTATTATTAATTAATTACTCATTTTCGGGATTTGCAAAAAAAAAATAAAATTATGAAATAGTTTAATTTAAGGTTTCCATGTTTTTTTATGATTTTTTGTCGTTAATTTTTCACTTTTATCAAATTTTTCCTATTTTTTATTAATTAATTACACAGTTTCAGGATTTACCGAAAAAATTAAAATTTTAAAACAAATGATGAAAACTATGTTTTTTTATATACAAAAGTTATTTGTGAAAGTTAATATGTGTTTTTACCTTAGAACGTGCATATTTGGGCCAAACGATGCCTACTCGTCTAAGTAAGAATCCGCACAACGCAATCAAGAGCTTCGAGTGGGCCACGCATCGAACGTGGCATGTGGAAATCGGGAAAGCGGCGTCGGCCAATGGAATGCTGCATAAGCCAAGGCCTGCACGCATCGGATGTGGCATGTGCGCATTTGGCAAACTACGTAGGCCAACAACATGCAGCATCAGAAAAGGCCTGCACGCATTAGTCGTGGCGTGTGCACATCAGCTTGGCAACATCGGCGTCGTCCAACGGCAGGCGACATTAGCCAAATCCTGCACGCATCGGACGTGGCATATGCGCATCTAGCAAACGACGTCGGCCAACAGCATGCATCATTAGGTAAGGCCTGCAACCATCAATCGTGACCTGTGCGCGTCGACTGGGAATCACCGGTTGTGACCTGCGTGCATCGACCAATGGAAGGCGACAACGGCCAAGGCCTACACGCATCAATCGTGGCATGTGTTCATTTGGCAAACGACGTCGGCAAATGACATGCACCATCAGCCAACGCCAAGACTCAAAAGCCATGTCGGTAGTGGCATGCGCGCATCGGTCAACGGCAGGTGAGAACGATCAAGTACTGCACGCATCAACCATGGCGTGTGCGCATCGGTTGTTGCCTGCACGCATCGGCCATGAAACATCGGCCAACGGCAGGCAGTATCAGCCAAGGCATGCACGCATCTGATGTAACATGTGCGCATTAAGAAAACGACGTCGGACGTGGCTTGCCAACATCGTTCGTGGCCTGCACACATTGGTCAGCCGACGTCGGACGTGGCCTGCCAAGATTGTCTGTCGCCTGCACACATCGGTCTGCCAACGTTGGACGTGGCTTGCATGCATCGTATGTGGCTTGCAATTTTTAGATGAGTGACGTTGCACGCGACGACATTGGTCGAGGTCTAGTCTACAACATGCAGATGTACATGCCGTACAAAAATCAAAAGAGTGTGAAACACCCTTCATGCATAACAACATATTCATTTATTTTCCATTATCGATTCTCAACGTTTTCGCCTCACGTGGTTCATTTGTACTAATCTTATTAATTAATTACTCATTTACGAGATTTGCCAAAAAAAAATAAAAGCTAATTTTTTTAAGAAATTGTTGAATTTAAGGTTTATATATTTATTTGTGATTTTTTTGCATTAGTTTTATATTTTTATCTTATTTTTCCTCATTTTTATTAATTAATTACACATTTTTTAGATTTGCAGAAAAATAATAAAATTAATTATTTTATGAAATTGTTGAATTTAGGGTTTCTATATTTATTTGTGAATTTTTGGCGTTAATTTTATATTTTTTTCATCTTTTTCCTGTTTTTATTAATTAATTACTCATTTTCTGGATTTGCCGAAAAAATAAAAATATTTTTTTATGAAATTGTTGAATTTAAGGTTTCTATATTTATTTGTAAATTTTTGGCATTAATTTTATATTTTTTCATATTTTTCCTAATTTTTATTAATTAATTACTCATTTTTGGGATTAATAAAAAAGAAATGCTGAAATGATTGAATTTAAGGTCTCTATATTTATTTGTGAATTTTTGGCGTTAATTTTATATTTTTTCATATTTTTCCTATTTTTTATTAATTAATTACTCAGTTTCGGGATTTATCAAAAAAAATAAAAAATAAAAAAAATATTGTTGAAGTTGTTGAATTTAAGGTTACTATATTTATTTGTGAATTTTTGGCGTTTATTTTATATTTTTTTCATATTTTTCCTATTTATTATTAATTAATTACTCATTTTTGGGATTTGCCAAAAAAAAATAAAAATAATTTTTTTTATGAAATAGTTTAATTTAAGGTTTCTATATTTATTTATGAATTTTTGGAGTTAGTTTTATATTTTTATCAAATTTTTCCTTTTTTTTATTAATTAATTACTCATTTTCGAGATTTACCGAAAAAATTAAAATATAAAAAAAAATGTTGAAAACTATGTTTTTTTATATACAAAAGTTATTTGTGAAAGTTAATATGTGTTTGTACCTTAGAACATGCATAGTTGGGCCAAGCGATGCGTAATTCTCAAAGTAAAAATAAACACAACGCAATAAAAGCTCCAAGTGGGCCACGCATCGGACGTAACATGTGGGCATCGGGCAAGCGTCATCAGCCAATGGCAGGCTGCATCAGCCAAGGCCTGCACGCATCGGATGTGGCATGCAGCATAAGCCAAGACCTGCACGCATCAGCTGTGGCGTGTGCGCATCGGCCAGGTGTCACCAGCCGTGGCCTACGCGCATCGGCCAACGACAGGTGACATCGCCAAGCCTTGTATGCATCAACTGTGGCGTGTGTGCATCGGGCAAACGACGTTGGCCAATGACTTGCACCATCAGCAAAGCCCTGGACGCATCAGCCGTGGCGAGTGCGCATCGGTTATGGCCTGCACGCATCGGCTAACGGCAGGCGACATCGTCCAAGTACTGCATGCATCAACTGTGGCGTGTGTGCATCGGCTGGGCGACATCGAATGTGGCCTGCGCACTTCGGCTATGCGACGTCGATCAACGACAGGTAACATCAGCCAAGGCCTGTATGCATCTGACGTGGCATGTGCGCATCAGGCAAACGACGTCGTCCAACGACAGGAGACATCAACCAAGGCCTGCAAGCATCAATCGTGGGGTGTGAACATCGGTAAGGAGACATCTTAGTCAGTCATTGGCAAGCGGCATCAGCAAAGGCCTGGACGCATCTGATGTGGCATGTGCGCATCTAGCAAGCGACGTCGGCCAATGGCAGGCACCAGTAACCAAGGCCTGCACGCATCAGCCCTGGCGTGTGCGCATCCACTAGGCGATATCGGCGTAAGCCAACGACGGGCTGCATCAGCCAATTTTTTACACGCATCTGACATGGCATATGCGCTTCAGGCAAGCGACGTCGGCTAATGATAAGTGTCTTCGGCTAGGAGACATTTGTCGTGGTCTGCCCGCATCGGTCGTGGCCTATGCACATCTCTCAGTCGACGTCGACCGTGGACTGCCCACATCGATTGTGGTTTTTGCACATCGCTTAGTCATCGTCAGGCGTTGTCTGCCTGCATCGCTCTTGGCCTACATCGCTCTTGGCCTGCACACATCGGTCAGCCAATGTCGGATGTGGCCTCCCCACATCTCCCTTGGCCTGCACACAACGGTCACCCGACATCAAACGTGGTCTGCCCACATCACCTTTGGCCTGCACACAACGGTCAGCCGACGTCGGGCGTGGGCTGCCACTATCGTCTATGGCCTGCACACATCGATCAGCTGACGTCGGACGTGGCCTGCCAGCACTGTCCATAGCCAGCACTCATCGGTTTGCCAATGTTAGACATGGCATGGCTGCATCGTTCGTGGCCTGGACACATTGATCAGCCGGACGTGGCCCGCCAGTATCGTCCGTAGCCCGCACACATCGATCTGTTGACGTCTGACATGGCCTGGCCGCATCGTCCGAGGCCTGCACAACTTTCTCAGCCGATGTTGAATGTGGCCTGCACGCTTTGCCTTAGGACTGCACACAACGGTCAGCCAACGTCGGACGTGGGAAGCCACTTTCGTCTGTGGCCTGTATACATCAGTCGACTGACGTCGGACGTGGCCTGCCAGCATCGTCCGTAGCCTGCACACATCGGTCTATCGACGTCGGATGTGGCCTGGCCGCATCGATTAGGGTCTTCACACATCGGTCAGCCGACGTAGGATATGGCTTGCCAGAATTACCCGTAGCCTGCACACATCGGTCTACTGACGTGTCCTGGCCGCATCTTCTGTGGCCTGCACAGCTTGGTCAGCCGATGTCAGATGTAGCCTGCCCGCATCGCCTTTGGCCTGCACACAACGGTCGGACGTGGGCTTCCACTATTTGACGTGGCCTGCACACATTGGTCACCCGACGTCGAACGCGGCCTGCCTACATCGTTCGTGGCCTGCATATATCCGTCAGCCGACGTCGGACGTGGCTTGCCAACATCGTCCGTGGCCTGCACACATTGTTCAGCCAATGTCGAACGTGGCCTGCGAGCATCGTGTGTCGCCTGCACACATCGGTGTGCCGACGTCGAACGTGGCCTGCACGCATCGTATGTGGCTTGCAATTTTTAGACGAGCGACGTTGCACGCGGCGACATTGGTAGAGATCTAGTCGACAACATGCAGATGTACATGCCGTACAAAAATCAAAAGATTGTGAAACACCCATCATGCATAACAACATATTCATCTATTTTCCATTATTGATTCTCAACGTTTCCGCGTGACGTGGTTCATTCGTACTACTTTTCATTACGTTTATGGTTCGTATGATATTGAAACATTTTTTATTTGTACAAATATGTACTCTATCATTAGTTTAACATGTTTAGAAGTGTTTTCGAGCATTTTCATATTTTTCTGACTTTTATTCATTTTTTAAATTTATTTTCACCATTTTTTATTGTTTACGTCACATTTTAAAAATTAAAATTTATGAAATTATTGAATTTAAGGTTACTATATTTATTTGTGAATTTTTGGCGTTGATTTTTTTTTTCATATT
The DNA here is from genome assembly GCA_029582725.1 of Solanum chiquidenum. NCBI lineage: Eukaryota > Viridiplantae > Streptophyta > Magnoliopsida > Solanales > Solanaceae > Solanum > Solanum chiquidenum. The sequence continues at coordinate 17,058 of JAJOOS010004123.1, read as the reverse complement.
TTTCCTATTTTTTATTATTTATTACTCATTTTTGGGATTTTACTGAAAAAAAAAATTTGTTAAAATTGTTTAATTCAAGGTTACTATATTTATTTTTGAATTTTCGCGTTAATTTTATACTACCTCCGTCCCAATTTATGTGACGTAGTTTGACTTGGCACTGAGTTTAAGGAAAAAAGGAAGACTTTTAAAACTTGTGGTCCAAACTGAATGATAGAAATTTGTGTGGCTGTAAATCATTTCATTAAGGGCAAATTAGATATTTATAGTGAAATTGTTACTTAATATAGAAATGTGTCATTCTTTTTGGGACTGACTAAAAAAGAAAGTAAGTCATATAAATTGGGACAGAGGGAGTATTTTTTTTCCATATTTTTCCTATTTTTTATTAATTAATTTCTCTTTTTTGAGATTTGCCAAAAAAATATAAAACAAATTCTTTTTAAGAAATTGTTGAATTTAAGCTTTATATAATTATTTTGTGATTTTTTTGCGTTAATTTTATATTTTTATCATATTTTTCCTAATTTTTATTAATTAATTACTCATTTTTGAGACCTGCAAAAAAATCATAAAATTATTTTTTTTTATGAAATTGTTGAATATAGGGCTTCTATATTTATTTGTGATTTTTTGGCGTTAATTTTATATTTTTTTCATCTTTTCCCTATTTTTTATTAATTAATTATGCATTTTCAGAATTTACCAAAAAAAATAAAAATAATTTTTTTAATGAAATTGTTGAATTTAAGGTTTATATATTTATTTGTAAATTTTTGGCATTAATTTTATATTTTTTTCATATTTTTCCTATATTTTATTAATTAATTACTCATTTTTGGTATTTATCGAAAAAAATAAAAAAACAAATGTTGAAATGATTGAATTTAAGGTTTCTAAATTTATTTGTGAATTTTTGGCATTAATTTTATTTTTTTTCATATTTTTCCTGTTTTTTATTAATTAATTACTCAGTTTCGGGATTTATCAAAAAAAAATAATATTGTTGAAGTTGTTGAATTTAAGGTTACTATATTTATTTGTGAATTTTTGGCTTTAATTTTATATTTTTATCATATTTTTCCATTTTATTATTAATTAACTAATCATTATCGGGATTTGCTATTTTTTTTTATGAAATAGTTTAATGTAAGGTTTCTATATTTATTTATGAATTTTTGGCGTTAATTTTATATTTTTATCAAATTTTTCCTATTTTTTATTAATTAATTACTCATTTTCGGGATTTACCGAAAAAATTAAAAGTTCAAAAAAATGCAGAAAACCAAATTTTTTTATATACAAAGTTATTTGTGAAAGTTAATATGTGTTTGTACCTTAGAGCGTGCATATATGGGCCAAACGATGCCTACTCCTCAAAGTCAGAATCCGCGCAACGCAATCAGGAGCTCCAAGTGGGCCACGCATCGGAAGTGGCATGTGGGCATTGGGCAAGCGGCATCGGCCAATGGCAGGCTGCATCAGCCAAGGCCTGCACGCATAGGACGTGACATGTGCGCATCTGGCAAACGACGTCGGCCAACGGTATGCACCATCAACCAAGGCCTGCACGCATTAGCCGTGGCGTGTGCGCATTGGCCGGTCGTCACCAACCATGGCCAGCGCGCATCGGCCAACGACAGGCAACATCGCCAAGGCCTGCATACATCAACCGTGGTGTGTGCGTATCGAGCAAACGACATGCACCATCAGCAAAGGCCTGGACACATAAGTCGTGGCGAGTGCACATCGGTTGTGGCCTGCACGCATCGGCCAACTACAGGCGACATCGGCCAAGGCCTGCATGCATAAATCCTGGCGTGTGTGCATCGTCCGGGAAAAATCGACCGTGGCCGGCGCACTTCGGCTATGCGACGTCGACCAACGACAGGCAGCATCAGCTAAGGCCTGCACGTATCTGACGTGGCATGTGCGCATCAGGCAAACTACGTCGGCCAACGACAAAAGACATCAACCACGGCCTGCATGCATCAGCCGTGGCGTGTGCGCATCGGTTGGGTGACATTGGTCGTCCAACGGAAGGAGGCATCAACCAAGGCCTACACGCATCGGACGTGGCATATGCGCATCTGGAAAACGACGTCGGCCAATGGCATGCAACATTAGATAAGGCATGCACGCATCAGCCGTGATGTGTGTGCATCGGCTGGGCATCACCAGTCGTGGCCTGCACGCATCGGTCAATGGTAGGCGACAACGACCAAGGCCTGCACGCATCAATCGTGGCATGTGTTCATTTGGCAAACGACGTCGGCAAACGACATGCACCATCAGCCAACGCCTAGACGCATAAGCCGTGTCGGTAGTGGCCTGCGCGCATCTGCCAACGGCATGCGACAGTGGCCAAGTACTGCGCGCATCAACCATGGCGTGTTCGCAACGGCTGGGCGACATCGGTCTTGGCCTGCACTCATCGGCCAACGGCAGGCAGCATCATCCAAGGCATGCACGCATCTGACGTAACATGTGCGCATCAAGAAAACAACGTCGGCCAACGGAAAGCAGCATCAACCATGGCCTGCATGCATCAGTCGTGGTGTGTGAGCATCGGCTGGGGGACTCCGAGTCAGCAAAAGGCAGGCGGCATCAGCCAAGGCCTGGACGCATCTGATGTGGCATGTGTGCATCTGGCAAGCGACGTCGGTCAATGGTAGTCTCCAGTAGCCAAGGCCTGCACGCATCAGCCCTGGCGTGTGCGCATCGACTGGGCGACATCGGCGTCAGTAAACGACGGGCTGCAGCAGCCAATTTTTACACGCATCTGACATGGCATTTGCGCTTCGGGCTAGCGACGTGGGCCAACGGCAGGCGTCATCAGCCAAGACCTGGACACATCAGCAGTGGAGTGTGCGCATCGGCTGTGGCCTGCACACATCGATCTTCCGACGTCGAACGTGGCCTGGCCGCATCTTCCGTGTCCTGCACATCTTGGTCAGCCGACATCATATGTGGCCTGCCCGCATGGCACTTGACCTGTACACAACGATTAGCCGACGTCGGACATAAGCTGCCACTATCGTCCGTGTCATGCACACATCGGTCAGCCGATGTCGAACGTGGCCTGCCAGCATCGTCCGTGGCCTGCACACATTGATCAGCCGACGTAGAACATGGCTTACTAGCATCGTCTGTGGCCTGCACATATTGGTCAGTCGACGTCGAGCGTGGCCTGCCAGCATTGTCCGTCGCCTGCACACATCGATCTGTCGACGTTGAACGTGGCCTTTATGCATCGTATGTGACTTGCAATTTTTAGACGAGTGACGTCGTACGCGGCGACATTGGTCGAGGTCTAGTCGACAACATGCATATGTCCATGCCTTACAAAAATCAAAAGAGTGTGAAACAACCTTCATGCATAACAACATATTCATCTATTTTCCATTATCGATTCTCAACGTTTTCACCTCACGTGGTTCATTCGTACTAATCTTCATTACGTTTATGGTTCGTACGATATTGAAACATCTTTTATTTGTACAAATATGTACTCTATCATTAGTTTCACATGTTTAAAAGTGTTTTCGAGAATTTTTTAGCTTAGTTTTATCATTTTTTATTTTTTGATGTCACATTTTAAAATTTAAATTTAAGAAACTATTGAATTTAAGGTTACTATATTTATTTCTGAATTTTTGGCGTTAATATTTTATTTTTTCTCATATTTTTCCTATTTTTTATTATTTATTACTCATTTTTGGGATTTACTGAAAAAGAATAAAAAATTTAAAGATTGTTAAAATTATTGAATTTAAAGTTTCTATATTTATTTGTGAATGTTTGGAGTTAATTTTATATTTTTCTCATATTTTTCCAATTTATTATTAATTAATTACTTATATTCGGGATTTGTCGAAAAAAATAAAAATAATTTTGTTTATGAAATTGTTGAATTTAAGGTTTCTATATTTATTTGTGAATATTTGGCATTAATTTTATATTTTTTTCATATTTTTTCTATATTTTATTAATTTATTACTCATTTTCGGCATTTATCAAAAAAAGTAAAAATTAAAAAAAACGTTGAAATTATGGGATTTAAGGTTTTTATATTTATTTGTGAATTTTTGGCGTTAATTTTATATCTTTTCAATTTTTTCCTGGTTTTTATTAATTAATTACATAGTTATGGGATTTACCAAAACAAATTGTTGAAGTTGTTGAATTTAAGGTTACTATATTTATTTTTAAAATTTTGGCGTTAATTTTATATATTATTTTCATATTTTTCCTATTTATAATTAATTAATTACTCATTTTTGAGATTTGACAAAAAATAAAAAAAATTATGAAATAGTTGAATTTAACGTTTCTCTATTTATTTATGAATTTTTGGGGTTAATTTTATATTTTTGTCAAATTTTTCCTATTTTTTATTATTTAATTACTCATTTTTGGGATTTACCAAAAAAAATGTTGTAAACTATATTTTTATATATATAAAAGTTATTTGTGAAAGTTAATATGTGTTTTTACCTTAGAACGTGCATATTTGGGTCAAACGATGCCTACTCCTTAAAGTCAGAATCTGCGCAACGAAATAAAGCGCTCCAGGTGGGCCACGCATCGGACGTGGCATGTGGGCATAGGGGAAGCGGCGTCGGCTAACGGCAGGCTGCATCAGCCAAGGCATGCACGCATCGGACGTGGGATGTGCGCATCTGGCAAACTATGTCGACCAACGACATACAACATCAGCCAAGACCTGCACGCATCAGCCGTGACGTGTGCACATCGGCCGGACGTCACCGGTCGTGGCTTGCGCGCATCAGACAACGACGGGCGATATCGCCAAGGCTAGCATGCATCATACGTGGCGTGTGCACATCAGGCAAATGACGTTGGCCAACGGCAAGCACCATAAGTCAAGGCCTGGACACATTAGCCGTGGCGTGTGCACATCGGCTGTGGCCTGCACGCATCGGCCAATGGCAGGCGACATCGGCCAAGGTCTGCACGCATCAACCATGGCGTGTGCGCATCGACTGGGCTACATCGACTGTGGCCTGCGCGCTTCGACCATGCGGCGTAGACCAACGGCAGGCAGCATCACCCAAGGCTTGCACGCATCTGATGTGGCAATGTGCGCAACCGACAAACGACGTCGGCCAACGGCAGGCGGTAACAGCCACGACCTGCATGCATCAGCCATGGCGTGTGTGCATCGGCCTGGCGACATCGGCGGCGTCCAACGGCAGACGGCTTTAGCCAAAACCTGCACTCATCAGACGTGGCATGTGCACATCTGGCAAACGACGTCGGCCAAAAACATGCAACATTAGCTAATGCCTAGACGCATCAGCTGTGTCGATTGTGGCGTATGTGCATCAGCCAATGGCAGGCGACAACGGCCAAGGTCTGCGCGCATCCACCATGGAGTGTGTGTATCGTCTGGGTGACATAAGTCGTGGCCTGCACGCATCGGCCATACGACGTCGGCCAACGACAGGCAACATCAGCCAAAGACTGCACGCATCTGGCGTAGCATGTGCGCATCGGCAAAATGACGTCGTCCAACGGCAGGCGGCATCAGCCAAGGCCTGGACGCATCAGCTGTGGCGTGTGCGCATCGGCTAGGAGACATCGGAGTCAGCCAACGGCAGGCAGCATCAGCAAAGGCCTAGACGCATCTGACGTGGCATGTGCGCATCTAGCAAGTGACGTCGACCAATGGCATGAACCAGCAGCCAAGGCCTGCACGCATTAGCCCTGGCGTGTGCGCATCGACTGGGCGATATCGGCGTAAGCCAACAACGGGCTGCATCTGCCAATTTTTAAACGCATCTGAAATGGCATGTGCGCTTCGGGCAAACGACATCGATCAACGACAGGTGTCATCGGCCAGGCGACATTTGTCGTGGACTTCTTGCATCGGGGGTGGCCTGTGCACATCTCTCAGTTGACGTCGGTCGTGGACTGCCCGCATCGACCGTGGCTTGGGCACATCGATTAGTCGTCGTCGGGCGTTGTTTGCCTGCATCGCCCTTGGCCTGCACACAACGGTCAGCCAATGTCGGGCGTGGCCTTCCCGCATCTCCCTTGGCCTGCACACAACGGTCAGCCATCGGAGGTGGGCTGCCACTATCGTCTGTGGCCTGCACACATCAGTCAGCTAACGTCGGACGTGGCCTGCCAGCACCGTCCATAGCTTGCACTCATCGTTTGCCGACGTCGAACGTGGCCTGGCCGCATCGTTCATGGCATGCACACATCGATCAGCCGACGTCGGACGTGGCCTGCCAGCATCGTTCGTAGCCCACACAAATCGATATGTTGACGTGTGACATGGCCTGGCCGCATCGTTTGTGGCCTGCACAACTTTCTCAGCCGATGTTAGACGTGGCCTGCGCGCTTTGCCTTAGGACTGCACAAAACGGTCAGCCAACATCGGACGTGGGATGCCATTATCGTCTGTGGCCTGTATACATCGGTCGACTGAAGTCGGACGTGGCCTGCCAGCATCGTCTGTAGCCTGCACACATCGGTCTGCCGACGTCAAACGTGGCCTGGCCACATCGATCATGGCTTGCACACATCGGTCAGCCAACGTTGGGCATGGCTTGCCAGAATCATCCGTAGCCTGCACACATCGGTCTACTGACGTCGGACGTGGCCTGGCCGCATCTTTCGTGGTCTGCACAGCTTGACGTTAATTTTTTTATTTTTTTCATATTTTTTATTATTTATTACTCATTTTTGGGATTTTACTGAAAAAAATAAAAATAAAAAGAATTGTTAAAATTGTTTAATTTAAGGTTACTATATTTATTTGTGAATTTTTCGCGTTAATTTTATACTCTCTCCGTCCCATTTTATGTGATGTAGTTTTACTCGGCACAAAGTTTAATAAAGAACGGAAGACTTTTAAAACTTTTGGTCCAAAATGAATGATAGAAATTTGTGTGGCTGTAAATTATTTCATTAAGGGTAAAGTAGACATTTTATAGTGAAATTGTTACGCAATGTAGAAATGTGTCATTCTTTTTGGAACTGACTAAAAAGAAAAGTAAGTCATAACAATTGGGACAGAGGGAGTATTTTTCTTTTCCATATTTTTCCTATTTTTTATTAATTAATTACTCATTTTTTAGATTTGCCAAAACAATATAAAACTAATTTTTTTAAAGAAATTTTTGAATTTAAGGTTTATATATTTATTTGTGATATTTTTGCATTAACTTTTATTTTTATCATATTTTTCCTAATTTTTATTAATTAATTACTCATTTTTGAGATTTGCAGAAAAATAATAAAATTAATTTTTTTATGAAATTGTTGAATTTAGGGCTTCTATATTTATTTGTGAATTTTTGGCATTAATTTTATATTTTTTTCATCTTTTTCCTATTTTTTATTAATTAATTACTCATTTTCGGGATTTGCCAAAAAAAATAATTTTTTTTAAATGAAATTGTTGAATCTAAGGTTTCTATATTTATTTGTAAATTTTTGGCATTAATTTTATATTTTTTTCCATATTTTTCCTGTATTTTATTAATTAATTACTCATTTTTGGGATTTATCAAAAAAATAAAACAAAAAATGTTGAAATGATTGAATTTAAGGTTTCTATATTTATTTGTGAATTTTTGGCGTTAATTTTATATTTTTTCATACTTTTCCTATTTTTTATTAATTAATTACTCAGTTTCGGGATTTATCAAAAAAATAAAAAATAAAAAAATATTGTTGAAGTTGTTGAATTTAAGGTTACTATATTTATTTGTGAATTTTTGGCGTTAATTTCATATTTTTTTTCATATTTTTCCTATTTATTATTAATTAATTACTCATTTTCGAGATTTGAAAAAAAAATAAAAAAAATAATTATGAAATAGTTTAATTAAAGGTTTCTATATTTTTTATGATTTTTTCTCGTTAATTTTGTACTTTTATCAAATTTTCCTATTTTTTATTAATTAATTGCACATTTTCGGGATTTATCGAAAAAATTAAAATTTTAAAAAAATGATGAAAACTATGCTTTTTTTATATACAAAAGTTATTTGTGAAAGTTAATATGTGTTTGTACCTTAGAACGTGCATATTTGGGCCAAACGATGTCTACTCGTCAAAGTAAGAGTCCGCACAACGCAATCAAGAGCTCCAAGTGGGCCACGCATCGGACGTGGCATGTGGGAATCGGGAAAGCGGCGTGGGCCAATGGAAGGCTGCATAAGCCAAGGCCTGCACGCATCGGACGTGGCATGTGCGCATCTGGTGGCAAACGACATAGGCCAACGGCATGCAGCATCAGACAAGGCCTGCACGCATCAGCCGTGGCGTGTGCTCATCGGTCGGGCGTCACCAGTCGTTGCCTGCGCACATCGGCCAACGATAGGCGACATCGCCAAGGCCTGCATGCATCAAACGTTGCGTGTGCGCGTTGGGCAAACGACGTTGGCCAACGACATGCACAATCAACCGTGGCGAGTGCGCATCGGCTGTGACCAGCACACATCGACCAACGACAGGCGACATCGGCCAATGGCTGCATGCATAAACCGTGGCGTGTGCACATCGGCTGGGAGACATTGACTGTGGCATGCGCGCTTCGGCCATGCGACGTCGACCAACGACAGGAAGCTTAAGCCAAGACATTCACGCATCTGACGTAACATGTGTGCATCAAGAAAACGACGTCGGCCAAGGCCTAGACGAATTTGATGTGGCATGTGTGCATCTGGCAAGCGACGTCGGTCAATGGCAGGCTCCAGCAGCCAAGGCCTTCACGCATCAGCCCTTGCGTGTGCGCATCGACTGGGCGACATCGGCGTCAGCCAACGACGGGCTGCATCAGCCAATTTTTACACTTATCTGACATGGCATGTGCGCTTCGAGCTAGCGACGTCGGCCAACGACAGGCGTCATCAGCCAAGGCCTGGACGCATCAGCATTGGATTGTGCGCATCGACTGTGGCCTGCACACATCGATCTGCTGACGTCTGACATGGCCTGGCCGCATCGTTCGTGGCCTACACAACTTGATCAGCCGATGTTGGACGTGGCTTTCCCGCATCGCCGTAGGTCTGCACACAACGGTCAGTCGACGTCGGAAGTGGGATGCCACTATTGTCCGTGGCCTGCACACATCGGTCAGCCGACGTCGAACGTGGCCTGCCAGCATCGTCCTCAGCCTGCACACATCAATCTGCCGATGTCGGACGTGGCCTAGCCGAATCGAGCATGTCCTGCATACATCGCTCAGCCGACGTTGGACATGGCCTTCCAGAATAATCCGTAGCCTGCACACATCGATCTTTTGAAGTCGAACGTGGCCTGGCCGCATCTTCCGTGGCCTGCACAACTTGGTCAGCCGACGTCATATGTGGCCTGCCCGCATCGCACTTGGCCTGCACACAACGGTCAGCCGAATTCGGACGTAGGCTGCCACTATCGTCCGTGGCCTGCACACATCGGTCAGCCGACGTCGAACGTGTCCTGCCAGCATCGTACATGGTCTGCACACATCGGTCAGCCGACGTCGAACGTGGCCTGTCAGCATCGTTCGTGGCCTGTACACATTGGTGAGCCGACGTTGAACGTGGCTTACGAGCATCGTCTGTGGCCTGCACATATTGGTCAGCCGATGTCGGACGTGGCCTGCCAGGATCGTCTGTCGCCTGCACACATCGGTTTGCCGACGTTGAACGTGGCCTTTATACATCGTATGTAGCTTGCAATTTTTAGACGAGCGACGTTGCACGCGGCGACATCGGTCGAGGTCTAGTCGACAACATGCAGATGTCCATGCCGTATAAAAATCAAAAGAGTGTGAAATACCCTTCATGCATAACAACATATTCATCTATTTTCCATTATCGATTCTCAATGTTTCCGCCTCACGTGGTTCATTCGTACTTATCTTCATTACGTTTATGGTTCATACGATATTGAAACATCATTTATTTGTACAAATATGTACTCTATCATTAGCTTCACATGTTAAGAAATGTTTTCGAGCATTTTCATATTTTTTCTGACCTTTATTCATTTTTTTAGTTTATTTTTATCAGTTTTTTTACGTCACATTTTAAAAATTAAATTTATGAAATTATTGAAATTAAGGTTACTATATTTATTTGTGAATTTTTGGCGTTAATTTTTATTTATTTTTTCATATTTTTCCTATTTTTTATTATTTATTACGCATTTTTGGGATTTACTGAAAAGAATAAAAAATTAAAAAATTATTTAAATTGTTGAATTTAAGGTTTCTATATTTATTTGTGAATTTTATATTTTTTTCATACTTTTCCTATTTATTATTAATTAATTACTCATATTCGGGATTTGCCGAATAAAATAAAAATATTTTTTTTATGAAATTGTTGAATTTAAGGTTTCTATATTTATTTTTCAATTTTTTGGCATTAATTTTATATTATTTTCATAGTTTTTCTATATTTTATTATTTTATTACTCATTTTCGGGATTTATCGAAAAAAGTAAAAATTAAAAAAAAATGATGAAATTATTGAATTGAAGGTTTCTATATTTATTTGTGAATTTTTGGCGTTAATTTTATATCTTTTCAAATTTTCCTGGTTTTTATTAATTAATTACTCAGTTTTGGGATTTACCAAAAAAAAATTAAATTTTTTTGTTGAAGTTGTTGAATTTAAGGTTACTATACTTGGGAAACCGATAGGGACATGCGAGATAAGTATCCCCAATTGTTCATCAATTTAGGTACTACTCCATTCCTTCTTTAGCCTATTTTTCCTAAGTTTGTCACTCAGGGACGAGTGATGGGTAAATTTGGTAACTATTGTAACGACCGGATTCCGTCGTTGTAGAAAATTCAACGGAGAAAAATTTTGGAACAAATTTTTTTCCGTAGTCACTTGAGATTTCCCAACCAAGTCCAGATTTGGACGAAATCGGAGTCTTTGAGATCTAGGGAAATTTGGTAGTAATTGGGTGATCTAATTATGAATTTGATCACATGAGTAGATAAATAAATCATTAAGGAACTCGTATGACTTTACGGAATTGAACTCGGGCGAATAGAACTCCCGGAATTGATCTTAACGTGAACGGGTAGTTTCTGAGTGTCGTTGGTTCAAGGTGATGGTTGTGATTTCATGATTGTGTGATATATGTTTGTTCTTGCTTCATTATAATACGTATATGTATGCGAATGTTGCATTATTGATCACACTATTTGTAAATGAGATAGATGAATGATGAATGTCATGAATCATGACTTGATTGTATGATTATGAGAATATACTTGTGATTGTGATTGTGATTGTGACTTGTTGAATGGATCGGGTGTTGCGTTCCGACAAACTAACTTGGATCGGTTGCCACATTTCAGCATAAATATGAGATCGGTTACCACGTTTCGGCATAAACAATGGATTGGGTACCACGTTCCAGTTTGCTAACTGTTTGGGTTTGGGTTCCATGAGAGGACCAATGAATTGACATAATTGTGTGTCTTGAGAAATGTGAAATTGTACGTTTTTCATAAATGATGATGATATTGTATATGTTCGGTGTATGCATGTTATTATTATATTGTATTGGCTTATGTATGTTGCACTTAGTGGGATAGACGCGTGATCCTACCAGTACACTGTGGTTGTGTGATTGTTTACTGATATTACAATTGCTCTTTCTTTGTTGAGTACAGGGCATCTTTAGGCAATTATTGATAGACCTCGCTTAGAAGATCAGTGATCGTCGTTCGAATTCAAGGGTGAGCCAATTCTTCCGTGCTGCCATGAGTTTTCTTTCTGTCTATGTCCATATTTCGGACTTGGACTTTCTCAAGTCTTTCTTTTTATTTTTTATGTACTTAGACATGCTTTCTTAATATTTTATTTATGTTTGTATTATCATTTATTAAGCAGGTATGATTAAAAAAATGCCTCCGTAATTCTTAACAATGTGTTATCCGTATGCAATCGCTCTTTCTTTCTTTCGATATAACTATTTTTAATTGGTATATGATATTTTTTTTATTCAGTTGATTGCATATAATGAAGAGCAAATATGGAGCAAAAAAATAGTGGTTGATCTACTTGCAAAGGAAGATGGTAGAAGGAAAATATAATGAAGCATTGTAATAAGAGATTATTTTTGGTAGAAATTATTTCACTTTGAGACTTATTTTAGTAAGTTAGTTACTTTTGCTAAAACAATTTAAATTTTGGTTTGTATAGATAATTTAGCTAAATGTATTGTCAACGCTAATCATTTGATCCTTTACTATTCTACTTTTTCTTTGCTATGAAGCAAAATTAATATAATTATCCCATTTCAACAACAACAAAAAAAATTATGATGATTAGGAGTTTCATTTGATCCTTTACAATTCTACTTTTTTCTTTGCTATGAAGCAAAATTAATATAATTATCCCATTTCAACAACAACAAAAAAATAACTATGATGATTAGGAGTTTCATTTTTATTATACTTGCAAAAAAGTAATTAAAAAATAAAATATTAGTTTCATGATGCCATTTTTTTTTGCGATGCAACAATCTGTTTTCGTCACCGTTCTTTTTGGTTTGAAATGTATTTATAATTTTTATGCAGTCATCGATTATTATATTTTCTTTGTTCATTTTTTGTATTTTCACCACTTATTTTTATTTAATTATTTTACAAATAAAATCAATGCATAATTAGTAATACATTTAATGTCTAATAAAATTATACATTTGAATTATTTATAACTCACGTCTCTTCATCTTACCTGTAACTTCTAATATTAAATATTATTCATAAATTTTGTATGTTTTATTTTTCATAATTCTTATAAATTTTTAATTAATGTTTAAAAATTAATAATAAACAAATGTAATAATAAAGACAGAATAAAAAAAATTCAATTTTGTTTTTACGAAATCAGAGTTTGTATAGAAAATTAGTACTCCTACAAAAGATAGAGAAAGTTAAAACATATAAAAATATTTTCGACGTAATACAATATATTGTTATTTCAATGTATTACCTCTTATTCCATTAACTTCAGTATGGTGAATATTTTGTTCTACTATATACATATACCAAAAAGTTATATTTTATATGTTTAAAAATATGAAAAACCGTATAATATCGCAAATGAAGAGAAATATTAATACTATCTATATATTTGATATTAACCTAAATATAAATATTACATATTATTATCTTATAAATATTTCATATAGTCGCATGAAGCGCGGATAATTTCACTAGTAAAATATATAAAGTGAAATTTTTTTCTTGTATATTTACAGATATAGAAGATATACGTGTATAATGTGATGCTTGATGATGTTAAGATATTGATAGATAATTCTTTTTTTTAAGTGAGTGCCACACATAATTGCTCTTAATCTATACCAATTAGTCTTTTGAACTGTAGGTAGAAGGTTTATTCTCATATCCTTCAATTCTCAGTTAGAGTTATGAAAATAAAATCATCAGTAATAAAAATTTGTTTTATAAATCAAAGTTTATAAAAAATCACATAAATTAAAAATCAAAATTTTGATTTGTCTGTATAAATGAAGTCATTAGAATATATATATATATATATATATATATATTACAATATGTATTAAAGGAGCTCAACATACCGAAAATTGACGATCAATTTGTGAATCATAAGAATGACGGTCACTACAAAGTATGAGTTCTTTCTTTCTACCTTTTTGATTTACAAAAAAACTAAAGATTATTGGATATTAAATGATATAAAGAGTTATTTAGAAAATATACGAATTTATAATTGTTATTTTTTAAAGTAGAGAGTAAATGCAGTGTGATAATTGGAGTAGAATGAGGAGGTAGAGATGGCAAATTGAAAAATAAAGGAAGAAGATATTAAATTAAGTGGAAAGAAATAAAAAAAAAAGGAAAGAGAAAGAAAAATCTAAAAGTGGTAGATAAATAATAATAACCATAAAAAGGTAAGAAAATAAATATAGAATATTAAGTTACGTTACTTTTGTTTTACCTTTTTTATTTTATTTAAAGTAACTTAATTATAGAGCTTTATGTTACATTTCCATTTCCTTAAATGATTCTTTTCAATTTATCAATTTTTCCTTTTTTATTCTTTTTTATCTTTTCTCTATTTTTCTCTTATTTTTAATCAAAGGATTAAAAGACTTAGAAAAAGTATTTCTTTTGGTTCTCAATTTTTTTTGGCTTTTTACTCATTTTTATTAGTATTTTTATCTTTTCTGTTAATTTCTTTTGCTTTTTACTCACTTTTTGATTAGTAAATTAATATAAAATTCACTCATTATTATTTTAAATAATGAAAGAAACGATAACGATTGTGCCGAGTCGTTATAACATTCTCATGTTTCATATTTCTGGAATGCTACAATCTTTTCATATTCTAATTTATATCTATAATAATAAAACTAGATGTAAAAGATGCGAGGTAACAACACTTTATAACAAACAAATACTTTTTTTATTGATTGAGTTTTGAATAATTATTTTATTTTTTTTATGTTTGGGGAAAAATGAAAATGGTCATTTTTTCCATTTTTTTTAAATTTTAGAGATTTCAACTAATTTGTCGGACTTCAATATTTGAGAAGAAAATAATCGACATTCAAAAGTATTTTATTTTGTAGTGGGTGTTAAAGTATTTATTTAAGGATTTTGTTTGATATTCAATACTCTATTCTTTTTCATCTCTTAATCCTATATGTATTTTTTCTTTCATTCTGTTTTTCAAAATATTATGCTCACTTTGAAGTCTGAAATAAAAATAACTTGAAAGTAATTTTTACTGTCTACTTTAACGATTAAAATTATCATTAGAAAGTTGAATCCTTGAATATTTCTGATGCAAATAAAAAAAATACAATGATTCATAAAGATTTTCATAAATAGTAATGCAATGCAACTGCTGAGTTACATCAAACGTTAGTGTAAAAAAATTAACGAAGCTATAAAATCGATGTCATCTAACTAATTAGAGAGGAGATATATGATATTAGGAAAAATAGTAGCAAAAAATGAATTGTAGTGACATTTTTATTATATGTTTATTCAAAAATTCCTATAATTTCTTGTAATTTTAATCTATAGAACAAGTACATAGATTAATACATAAAGTTATATGTAGATCCGACTCATACTAAATTGTAGATTCGGCTCAAATAAAATTGCAAGTTCATTAAATATAATTATTATAAATTATAATTATTGTACGCATATATGTGTGATTTTTATTTTTCGAATCAATGAATAAAATTGCACTTTGCATAATTATTTTAAACTAATTTTATATATGAAATTAGAACAACAAATTATTTGTAAATATGTAAGTTATTTGTAATTTTATTCGATTCAATATTTATTATATAGAAATTCTCTTTTTTTTATTTTTTTTATTTTGTTGCTTTAAAATTATCTTAAATATAGTTAGATGTAGTTTTATTTGGGTAGGATTTTCATTATAGCAAATGTTTCATTTTTTTAACATCATAATGTGTGTAAGTATAATATAGTGACCCATTTAAAGTGAGATGGAGGATATAAGAAATAGTAATTAACTTTGTGACTAATTTGATTGGACGATATTAAAAAGATATAAGAATTAATCAAAGAGTTTTCATAATATAATTAAAACAACTAATAAGGTTATGGGTAGATAATATAGTGAATATAAAATTGATCGAAGTGAATTAATTCTTTAAAGATTGCGGTCAAGTTCCTTAGTTTAAGGGAAAAGAGAGATATTTGAAGGAAGCAAACACTCAACAGTAAATAACAATCTGATCCATATCGAAAGTGATGCATTTCAAGACAACACGAGCTATTAATTCAAGTTGAAATGCGACATTCATGTCGAAACAATATCATAAACTTAAGACAACAAAACACTCGAAGAAAAGAACCTTAGAACCAAAGTAACTTATCACTTCTGAACATATTTTAATCCTAAAGGCATTTAAATCGAGCATATAAAAATAAGAAAAAATAGGGAAAGAATTATTACAATAGACAAAGGAAACAAATGCTAACTTAACCACTGCTGAAATATGCTTAAAAATGAAGTAGAATAAGAACTAACAGGACAGCTACACACCCCAATCCTTTACACTCTTAGCCTAACGAAACTTGCTGAAGGTGGACAGTTAACTAACATATATCATAGACAATAAAGAAAACAAACTCACTCGGAATCAAATAGTAAACATTTATACAGATCATAATCCAAAAGAGGTAATACAAACTCATTTGAGGCATATTATGTTAAGCTGACTCAATTCTTGGAAAGCCTATGATCACCAAGCGATAAAACAACACACACACTTTCTAAAAATGCACTTAAACTCGACATGAATGACGCTCACTATTGAAGAGCAACACAAACTAAACTAAACATTCTCCAAGAAGATTTATACTCGAGCAACATGAATTTTTATAACTTAACAGGCAACAAAGAAGAGATTTAGACAATAGCATTACAACTTTCAGATTTATGTCAAGCTAAAGTCAAAATTCTAAACCAAATAAATAATCAATTAAAACCAATACATTACTGTTATACACCAAGATTAAGCAAGCCTAAACACTGCTGCTCAATATTAAGCCAAACTCAAGTATGGTATAAAATAGTATCTGAAATGATGAACAGAAGAACACCTGAATCAATAATCTAATCATATTATTGATTTTACAATCAACAATCAATCCAAATACTCCCGAAATATTAATTAAACGGCTCAAAACGATCATGAAGTAAACAAACAACACATTAAGAACAAAGGACATGGACTGGAATAAAGCTTACCATTCTAAATGCAGCGAACTGAGACGACGACCAGCTTGGGTGAGCTATTCCACCACGGATGAAAACTCCGATGAACTTTGAAAGCAGTGAGCAAGAGAAAAACTTAGGTGTATTTCTTATATGACCTTTGTAGCTTGTAATTCCTTTTGACGTAAGTTCTTGCCAACCTCAAAAGTGGAGAAAAAGGGGCCTTATATAGAGGGAAATAGGGTACAATTTTATTTTATTTTTGGGGGGGGGGGGGGGGGGGGGGGGATTGGAAGAAATTGAAATT